>SJXQ01009590.1:178354-243657 GCA_006408695.1 Aepyceros melampus | reverse complement strand
CAATGACCCTATCTGTGAGACAGCAAAAGAGACACAGACACAAAGAACACACTTTTGGACCCTGTGGGAGAAGGCTAGGGTGGGATGATTTGAGAGAATAACATTGAAACATGTATATTACCGTATGTGAACTATATCATCAGTCCAAGTTTGATGCATGAAACAGGGCACTCAAAGCTGCTGCACCTAGACAACCCAGAGGGATGGAATGGGGAGGAGATGGGAGGGGCGGCTCGGGACTGGGGGACACATGTACACCCATGGCTGATTCATGTCAATGTATGGCAGAAACCACCACAATGTTATAAAGTAATAGCCTCCAATTAAAATAGATAAATTAATTAATTTTTAATAAGGAAATTAAAATTGCAAGCTAAAATTTAATTGTTTTTAACATATTTGTTTAAAGGAAGAGAAATGAAGGATTAAAAACAGTATCTATTCTTCCAGGAAGCTGGGACTTCCATTTAGTAAAAGATGATTTAAGTGCTGTGGAGTACTTCACAGGTGAAAAGTTATGCAGCAGAATGCCTTTAACCGCGAATCTGAAGGATGAATTATAACCTCTTTTGGTTTAATCACTCTGCCGATTGCCCTCAGGCTAGACACTTATGGATGACTGAAACTTTTCAGTCTCCATCTAAAGTAATAAGCATGCAGACATCAATGCCAAAAAGGCAATAAAATCTAGACTTCTGGAAGGTGAGGCAGAAATTCAAAGTTTTGCAGTCTCTCCAATCCCTTCCCCCAGAAGTTTCTCTTTGCCTCTGAGTTATCCAGTAGTTTTTTAAATGTAATGGGCAAAGGAATTACTTGGGAAGCTGATTAGATGTATAATCTTAGACACCACCCATGCCAATTTGAGTTTAGTCATTCTAAGTTAAGATCCAGGAAATCTACCTTATTGACAAGTAGTCTCAAATAATTCTGTTGCATGGGAATCTGCTGATCACATTCTGAGAAACAGTGATCCAGAGGAAATTCATCCTGAATTTGCTACTTTTGCCTTAACAGCATGGTGAAGCAAAGCTATTTTCTTGACTTTTCAAATTTTTAATG
This sequence comes from Aepyceros melampus, assembly GCA_006408695.1. Taxonomy (NCBI): domain Eukaryota; kingdom Metazoa; phylum Chordata; class Mammalia; order Artiodactyla; family Bovidae; genus Aepyceros; species Aepyceros melampus. The sequence goes on along the minus strand of SJXQ01009590.1, from coordinate 242,598 downwards.
ATTTAATGAACACTTAGTTTATGCTAGGAATTTTGCTAAGAATTACACTAGCTGAGATTCACATCGATATGTCTTTTTTTTTTTTTTTTAGGGCACCCTTTAGTTCTCATAAATATCTTGGATTTTGCTAGAGAAGAAATCTTGAGATTTATTGACCTGAAGATTTAGAGGACAGAGTTTAGACTTTACAGAACAATTGGGAATTGAGGAGGGAGAAATTCGAGAAAAGAGGGAGCTGCAAAGAGGGAAGCCACAAAATATGCACACAAAGTGAAAGTGAAAGTGACCGTTGCTTAGTTGTATCCAACTCTTTGCATGGACTGTAGAGTCCATGGAACTCTCCAGGCCAAAATACTGGAGTGGGTAGCCTTTCCCTTCTCCAGGGGATCTTCCCAACCCAGGGATCAAACCCAAGTCTCCCACAATACAGGTGGATTCCTTACCAGCTGAGCCACAAGGGAAGCCCAAATATGCATACAAATACTCCTCAAATCTATGACTGACTTCTGAATTATAAAACACGGAATAAGAGTCCAAAGAGTCTAAAAAATAAGCGATAGCTAGAAAGCTGAAAAACTGAATAGCAATTTTAACAACTGCCCACTGCAGAGGAGAGTTTGGAGTTTAGGTAATCTCAGGTTAGAAAGACAAGTCACAAACTTAAACACTTCAGTCTTTCCACTGCAATTTCATCAGGGCCACATCTTTATAAGAAATGTCACATACCAGGATTAGGGGATTCATGCAAGGGCAAAAAAGCAAAACTAAAATGAGTGAGTGAATGAAAGTCACTCAGTCATGTCCAACTCTTTGTGACGCCATGGACTGTAGCCCACCAGGCTCTCCTCTGTCCTTGGGATTCTCCAGACAAGAATACTGGAGTGGGTTGCCATTCCCTTCTCCAGGGGATCTTCCCAAACCAGGGGATAAACCTTCCTTAATGAGATCCAAAACCAAATTTCCAAAAGATTAAGGTGACCCATCATAATTTAGCCATCAGCTAAAACGAAACTCAACACTTTTCAGAGTAAGACAAGAGAATCCAGAATCTCTGTAATGTATCATGTACTGCACAAGAAAAATAATTGGATTTGTAAGTGTAGAAAAATAAGATGTGAAAAAATATCAGTCAATATAAACAGACCCATAGGTGATCTAGATGTTGTAATTAACAGACAAGGATTTTTAAATCACTGTGATAAACATGTTAAAGAATTTACAGGGGAAAATTGAGTAAATGGTAGAGGAATAAGGGGTTTGGGGAGAGATTCTCAAACTATTCTAAACAACAAAGACCAAGAGCATGAAACAAAAATTCTAGAACTAAAAAAATTTAACTTAAAAATTCACTCAATTACTTTGACAGATTGTACCAACAGAATAAAGAATCAGTAAAATTGAGGGCAGGACAATAAAATCAACCAAAGTGAAGCACAGAGTGAGCAAAATTTTGAAAAAGGGTGAAATGAACCACAGTAACATACAGAATGATACCCAACAGCCTAGTTTAAGTGTAATTTGAGTCTCAGACTGAGAGGAGAGAAACAACTGTGCATAAAAATGATTTGAATAAATATTGACCAAATGTTCCCACATTTAATAAAAATCTAAATTCTACATGTTCAGGAGCTCACTGTCCCCCGCCCAAGCACTGTAAATACAAAGGAAGTCAAAGATAGGCACGTCATAATCTAAATACTGAAAACCAGAAATAAAATTTTTTAGGTAGCCAGAAGGAAAAAAAAAAGTACATTTATATGCAAAGTAACAAAAGTAAGAATGATGTCTGACTTCTGATAAAAAGCAGTGGAGATCAGAAGACAATAGAAATAATATGCTCCAAAATTCTGGACCTTAAACTAAAAGGAATGAAGCTCTGGTGGTAACATTTCTGGTAGTTTGGCAGTCAGGATGGGATAAAACATTGTTTGGTGGATATATTTTACATGCCCCTTCAAATTCTTTCAGAGAGCAGTAGATAGCTATTATAGCTTCTTGAGAAAAACAAGGAGAACAAAAATTGGGGGCAAGAAGTTAGGTACAGGATGAACTAGATGGGAAAGGAACAAGAGGCAGAAACATGAGAAATTTGTTAGGAAAGTGATGTCACAATTTAGGCAAGAACTTGTTTTTTTGTCAAAGTTAACAAGTACTGGACAATAATGTCATCAAACCAGGCCTAGGTCATAGGTCACAGATCCAGGAACTTCATTTGTCTGGACATGGGTCATAGTCCCTATTCTGAGATGTATCCTCAAACTCATTAAGCTCATGGAACTAAAATGAAAGACCCAACAAAATGCTGACTCATGCATTTACAATGAGAAATACAAATGTCAAGAGTAACAGAAGATTCAAAATGGCAGATCAGCACATACCCTATCTTTACACATGGGAGGCCAGAGATCTTGATGACTATGGAGACACACAAGAAAACTTTAGCTGATCCTGAGAAATATTCCTCAGTTGAAGTAGCCTGAGTGCCCTCACCCAGCACAGGGGGTTTGGCCAAGGATGCTCTATCTGTCATTCTCGTGCATGCTAAGTCGCTTTGGTTATATCTGACTCTTTGTGACCATATGGACTGTAGATCAATAGGCTCCTCTGTCCATGGGCTTTCCTAGGCAAGAGTACTGGAGTGGACTGCCATGCCCTCCTCCAGGAGATATTCCCAACTAAGAGATTGAACCCATGTCTCTTATGTCTCTTGCATTGGCAGGCAGGATTTTCACCACTAGCACCACATGAGAAGCCCACCTGTCATTCTACTTGGCCCTAATTACCTCTGTGCTGTACTGCACTTGGAAGAAGCCACCACTGCCCAGGCTGTTTTGTCCTTCACAAATGTTAACAGAGCACTTCCATTTGCTGTCCAGCTTTGCTGGTCTGAGAGCCCTGCTGCCTCTTTAAAGCACCAATTATCCCCCCTGATTTACTGTATATGACCTTTACAGTTGAACTCTCAAACAGAAATCTCATTTCAACTGTATAATTTTCTAAGCTGACAACTCATTGTGGACTCTAAGAATACAGCGATGTGGAGCTGCATTATTGTAGATACAGGAACAATGGAGAAGAAGGAGCAAAAGAAGCTGTTAGCACAGAGTTCAATGCATAATGCAGAATCAGGTAAGAGTTAAACAAGAGCAATAGGACAGTGAACAGATTTTAGAACCAAAAATTGCTTTTGCCAGCACCAAACTCCTACTCAGCACCAAAATGCCTTGCCTTCCAGAAAACCTCAGAAAATACATGTGGAATGACAATGGAGTGGGAGCTGAAGCTCCAACAGCTCAGGTCTTATAAATACTCTGCAAATTCCAGGAAGTACTCAAGTTGCTCACTATCCCCAGGACAGGGAGGACACACTATAGGTGAAGGAAGTTATAGATTCTGTTGGAGTAAAAACAGTTGGGGTAAAGTGGGGAGAAGTGTAGATTAAAATCCTTTGGAGGCTCAACATCATCTCCCAAGGGAGACTTTTACCAAAAAGCTAGTCATTACCTGGTTTTAACTAGGACATGGGCTTCCCTTGTGTCTCAGCTGGTAAAGAATCTGCCTGCGATGTGGGAGACCTGAGTTCAATCCCTGGGTTGGGAAGACAACTAGGACATGCATTTGAGCAAGCTCTGGGAGTTGGGGGTAGACAGGGAAGCCTGGCGTGCTGCAGTCCATGGGGTCGCAAAGAGTCAAGCACAACTGAGCAACTTAACTGAACTGAACTAAGAAAGTCATAACTATTTTGCTATTCATTTTAAACAGTTCTAAGAACACATATGTCCAGATTACATACAGTGCCTTTACATTTCTAGTTTATTTATGCCCAATTCTGAAATAATCATCTCTCTTTTACAAATGAGGAAACAGAGACTCGGGAAGATTAAGGATCTTTTCCGATATTAACTTGGGTTTCCAAGTAACACAGTGAGAAGCAGAGCCAAGCACCTAAACCATGGCAATCTGGCTCTAGTGCCCATACTCTGATCTGCTACGCTACAACTCTCTCACATTGTGCCAGACCCAAGACCTTTGATCCATAAACATTAAGCCCCACACCTCTGCTACCCCCCTACCCAGAGAAACAGGGTATCTAAGGAAACATGAAAGCAGAGTCAGTGTCTAGTTTCATCTGAAGCCCTTTCTCTAAGCGGGCCAAATGACTTCCACCTCCACAACTGACTTCTGTCCCGAGGACCAAAGTCATCTCACTATGTGTTCTGCACCTGGTATGACCAGGGCCAGGCTACCACAGGAGCAATGGAGGGAAAATGCAGCTTGTCTGCCTTTGTTATTATGTTAGACTGTGGATTTGAGGTCCCTGAACCACTAAGATAAAGTTCGTTTTTTCTTCATACACCTAACTTGGCAGATGCTAGCATTATAGCTGAGCAGATGTTTTCCCTAGAGAATCTGTTTCCAATACCTTATGATGAAGAATCACCTTCAGAGAATAAACAAATGTACATATGTGTAAGCTCCAGCAAGACAAAACCATCTATTTCAGATGAGAGACAACAAATGCTCGGTGCTTTGGGAAATAGATACCAGACAGGCTGGAAGTAAGGATTTATTTTTTAGTGTCATTTCTACTTGAGGTTTTTCACTATCCTCTCCTGCTCCAAGCAATTGCAATTGGGAACATTAATTCTAGATTTTACTGTTTATTTCCCTCAATGCAGTTTACATCAAACTGACAAAAGGCATTTTCATAAGCCAAGTATGCTAAATGTGCTTATTTAACATATTTCCACAGTGCTTGAATTTAAACCAGAGAGAAAGAGGCTAACCAGTATATAGCAATGTTTCTTTTTTAAAACATTTTGGAAGTTTTTCTATTGGTTTATTATTTTGTTGTCTTTTTTTAATGGCCAATTTATTCCCAGAGGTATGAAGATACTCATGCAATTCTTTTCAATGTTTATAAGTGGTTATAACTGATCAAGCTTATCTGTCTCAGAAGAACATTGACTAACATCATTTTATTGAATAATGACATTTCACTCTTCACTTACATCATCCAGTCAGTTGATATTTACATGTTAAATAATTCTTAGTTTCATGAGCTTCTGTGAAAAGGAAAAGGTGAGTAGGATATACATATTACATGCACTAAGTCATTTCAGTCATGTCTGACTCTTTGTGACCCCATGGACTCTAGCCAACCAGGCTCCTCTGTCCATGGTATTTTCCAGGCAGGAATACTGAAGTGGGTTGCCATTTCCTCCTCCAGGGGATCTTCCCAACCTAGGGACTGAATCTTCGTCTCCTGAATTGGCAGGCAGATTCTTTACCACTGAGTCACCTGGGAACAATTGGATACTAAAATTTATAAACCACACCATTTACAATAGCCCCTCCATGAAATGTATAGGTATAAATCTAACAAAATATGTTCAGGATATATTTGTGGAACTAAATAAAAATACAACTTATCAAAATTGTAAGATGCAAGAAAAAGTATGTAGAGGGAAATTTGGACAATAAATAAACACTATGAACAACTCTATGCCCACATATTTGATAACTTAGATTAAATGGACCTACTCACATTAAGATGCAGACTACTAGCAAAACTCACAAAAGGAAAATTAGGGATTTTGAATAACCCTATTAGAAGAACTAAATCAACAATTAATAATCTTTTAAGAGAAAGCACCAAATCCAGCTAATTTCACTGGTGAATTCAACCAAATATTATAAGAAAAAATTATACCAATTCTCCATCATATCTTCCAGAAAATAGAAGCAAAGGTAATACCTCCTAATTCATTCCAGGAGGCCAGCATTATCCTAATACTAAAACCAAATAAAGACAGTAGAATGGAAAGCTATAGACTAGTATCTCTCATGAACATAGATGCAAATATCTTCAACAAAATATTAACAAATAGAATCCAACAATGTGTTTTAAAATAGTATACATCATGACTAAATGGGATTTATTTCAGGAATGCAAGACTAGTTCAACATTCAAAATTCAATCAACATAATCCATAACATCAGCAGTCTAAAAATGTAAAATCATATGATCATATCAAGAGATGCAGAAAAAGCATTTGACAAATCCAGAACCCATTTGTAATTAAAAAGAAACCCATCAAACTAGAAATAGAAGGGAACTTTCTCAACTTGATAAATAATATCTATAAGATATCCATAGCTATCATCATACTTGAGACTGGACTCAAGTATGGACACTTTCCCCCCAAATCAGAAACAAGGCAAGAACATCCTCTCTCACCTATTCAACATCCTACTGAAAGTCCTAAGTAATGCAAAAATAAGAAATAAATGTGTATAGATTTGGAAAGGAAAACATTCTTTGCACATGACATGATTGCCTGTGCATAAAATCCCAAAGAATGTCCAAAAAATCTCCTGGAAGTAATAAGCAAGCATAGCAAGGTCATAGGATAGAAAGTTAATATACAAAATTCATAGGATAGGAATAGCATCCCATATGTAGTGATGTTTGGCTACAATTTTAAATTTAAAGAAAATTTTCATTTGTAATAGCACTAAAGGAGATCAGTACTGAGTGTTCATTGGAAGGACTGAGTTGAAGCTGAAACTCCAGTACTCTGGCCACCTGATGCAAAGAGCTGACCCATTTGAAAAAACACTGATGCTGGGAAAGCTTGAAGGCAGGAGGAGAAGGGGACAACAGAGGATGAGATGGTTGAGTGGCATCACTGACTCAATGGACATGAGTTTGGGTAAACTCCGGGAGTTGGTGATAGACAGGGAGGCCTGGCATGCTGAGGTCCATGGGGTCGCAAAAAGTTGGACACGACTGAGTGACTGAACTGAACTGAAAAATATTAAATACTTCAGTATAAATCTCTTAGAAACATATAGGATCTATATGTGGAAAACTACAAATCACTAATGACAGAACTAAAAAAGCGCTAAATAATGGAGAGGCATCCATGTTCATGTCTTGCATGCATACCTGCTAAGTCGCTTCAGTAGTGTCCAACTCTGTGCAACCCCATGGACTGCAGCCTGCCAGGCTCCTCTGTCATGGGATTCTCCAGGCAAGAATACTGGAGTGGGTTACCATGTTCTCCAGGGGATCTTCCTGACCCAGGGATTGAACCCACATCTCTTATGTCTCTGCATTGGCAGGCAGGTTCTTTACCACTAGAGCCACCTGGGAAGCCCTAAGTAGACTCAATATGGTTAAAATGTCAATTCTCCTCTAACTGGTGTTTATGCTTTAAGCAACTCTGATGAAAATGCTATTAGGATTCTCCATACATATAGACAAGATGACTAGAATTTTGATGGAGAGGTAAAAGAAGTAGAATGACCAAAACAATATCTAAGAAGAACAAATTTGAAGGACTCACACTACCCAATATTAAAACATACTCTAAAGCTACAGTAATTAAGACAGATTGATATTGACCAAAGGATAGATGAAAGATAGACATATAGATCAACGCAAAGAAATAGTCCTGAAAGAGGCACATATTAAGTGCGGTTGATTGACTTTTGACAAAGTTGCAAAGGCAATTGACTCTGTGCAACCCCATAGACGGCAGCCCACCAGGCTCCCCCATCCCTGGGATTCTCCAGGCAAGAACACTGGAGTGGGTTGCCATTTCCTTCTCCAATGCATGAAAGTGAAAAGTGAAAGTGAAGTCACTCAGTCGTGTCCGACTCCTAGCGACCCCATAGACTGCCCCCCAACCAGGCTCTTCCATCCATGGGATTTTCCAGGCAAGAGTACTGGAGTGGGGTGCCATTGCCTTTTCCAGATGCATAGAAATTAAATAAGCAGGGAGAATCGACTCTGTGCGACCCCATAGATGGCAACCCACCAGGCTCCCCCATCCCTGGAATTCTCCAGGCAAGAACACTGGAGATAGTCTTCAACAAAACATGTTGGACCAATTACATACCCATATGAAAAAAAAAAAAAATTGAACCTTAACCTGTACTTCACATTGTATACAAAAAACAAAACAAAAACAAAACCCTCAAAATGGATCAAATACCAAAACTCTTAGAAGAAAACAGAAAGCTCTCTGTGGCCTTAGATGACACCAAGATTTCTTAGATATGACACCAAAAGCACCATAAAAGTCCATAAAAGAAAACAAATTGAAAAAGTGGACATCTTCCAAATTTTAAATTTTTCTCTCTGAAAGTGAAAGACACTATAAAGTAAGTGAAAAGACAAGCCACAGACTGAGAAAAATATTTGAAATTCACATATTTGATAAAAGATGTATAACTCAAAAGTCTGTAAGAAAATAACCAAATTTTTAAAACTGGGCAAAGATTTGAATAGACATTTCACCAAAGATGATACACAGATGACAAATAATCGCATAAAAAGATGCTCAACATCACTCATCATTAAAGCGATGTAAATTAAAACTACAACGAGATATCATTATACTCCTATCAGAGGAGTTAAATAAAAAATACTGATGATACCCAGTGCCACTAAGGCTGCAAAGCAATTGGAACTCTCACAGGTGGGAATGCAAAATGGCCTAGCCATTCTAGAAAACAGTTTGGCAAAATCATAAATTAAACAAACACTTATCATATGACCCAGCTTTCCCACTCTCAGGTATTTACTCTAGAGAAATGAAACTTACGTTCACACAAAAACCTATACATGAACATTTACAGCAGCATTATTTGTAGTTACCAAAATCTGGAAGCAAACCAAATATTCCTCATTAAGTGAATGGATAAACACACTGTTGTAGTCAGCAATAAAAAGGAACTAACTATTGATAGCTTCAACAACATGAATGAATCCTCAGATACATTATGCTAATTAAAAGAAATAAGTCTCAAGAGGTTACATACTATATGGTTCCATTCATATGGTATTCTCTAAAAGGCAAAATTATAAGAACATAGAACCTCTCAGTGGTTGCCAGGGACTGTGGATAGAAGGAGTGTCTGAATGCAAAGGGGTAACAAAAGAGAATCTCGAGTGGTGCAGGAATTTTTCTATATCCTGTTAGTAATAGTGGTGGTCACAAAAATCTATGCCTGTGTTATAAATCTAAAGTGAATTTTACTATATGCAACTTAATACAAAATAATAAACAATTCTGAGGTACTGACATTTTACTAAATTTGATAAAGATAATTTAAAAGAAACAAAAACAGCAGGAAAAAGGCAGCCATGGAGTATATAAAACCATGTAGTTGGTCCCAGTTGTTTCTTAAAGAGAAAAGGTCTGTTTCCTTTTGGTTAACACGTCTTCCTCATTTTCAGGTAATAACAATTCTAAAGTCCTAACACTGCTGTTAGTGACTTAGATGTGTTCATAAATGAAGGCTATGGGCTTATAAAAATCACCTCTAAAAACTGAATCAACTCTAAGTGAATTAACTCTATTGAACTGTCAATCTAATTAATTGTATAGAAACCCATCATTAAGTTGACTCTAAAACCCTTGAGTCAAAAAATGGCAAATTCAGAGGCCATGTATAAACATGACCTAAGATAAAAGAAAAATTGTTCTGCCGGATAGTCTCAGTTTTTTTCATATCTGTAATGGTAATGATATTTTTTTTGTTCCTGTAGTCTTTATTTCAGTTTCTGAAAGGAACCAAACATTGTGATTTTTCAAAGGGTTTTCAGGCAACTATATGAATTCTTCTGATCCAGAGGATGGAAATGTTTGTAGTGAATCCAGTTTGAGTAACGTGGTGGCCTTGTTTTTGCATTTAGCAGAGATGGTTTCATCAATCACAGGAAATGACACTACTGACAGAAAGAAAATAAGATGTAAATTAGCTAGAGGAGAGAACTGAGCAGTGACTATTCCATTTGGAATAAGAAGGGCTCAGGAAAGCAAATTGTCATGCGGTTTCATCACCTAATTTCCAAATGACTTGCAGCCTTCCTTCCAACTATGAAATCTGCATTATTTGACTTGTTAGAACTAGCCTAGAGGGGAGAGAATTATTTGGCAAAGGCTGAAAGGGAGTAATTCTTTAGGAACCTGGTGCTTCTCCTTAAAGAAGCACTGTCCAATAGAAATATAACATTTGCTACTTGTGTAATTTTAAATTTTCTTGTAGTCACACCAAAAAATCCAAAGAAACAGGTGGGATTAGTTTTAATAATATATTTTACCTAATATCTCCAAAATAGTATTATTTCAACATACAATCAACATCAAAATTAATGAGAGTTTACATTTTTTCATACTAAGTCTTCAAAATCCATTATATATTTTAAACTTATGATGTATCTTAGTTAAGAGTAGCCACTTTTCAAATGGGCCTTCCCTGGTGGCTCACAGTAAAGAATACACCTGAAATGCAAGAGTCACAGGAGACACAGTTTCGATCTGTGGGTCAAGAATATCCCCGGGAGGAGGGCATAGCAGCTGAGTCTAGTATTCTTGCCTGGAGAATCCCATGGACAAAGGAGTCTGGTGGGCTTCAGTCCATGAGGTTGCACAGAGTCGGACACAACTGAAGTGACTTAGCATGCACTCACACACACACATTTCAAGTACTCAATAACCACAGAGAGCTAATGGCTACCATATTAAACAATACAGCTCTAAAGAGTTTTTATATCCGTGGAAAATATGAGACACAATCATGTTTCAAATGGGCTTTGAAACTAAGAATAGATATTTTAGAAAAGAAGTAAAATTGGAAGAAAGTTGACTCAAATGTGTTCTTTTTAATAGCCGAATAATACTCCATTGTGTATATGTACCACAACTTTCTTATCCATTCGTCTGCCAATGGACATCTAGGTTGCTTCCATGTCCTAGCTATTGTAAACAGTGCTGCAATGAACATTGGGGTACATGTGTCTCTTTCAATTCTGGTTTCTTCAGTGTGTATGCCCAGCAGTGGGATTGCTGGGTCATACGGCAGTTCTCTTTCCAGTTTTTTAAGGAATCTCCACAGTTCTCCATAGTGGCTGTACTAGTTTGTATTCCCACTAACAGTGTAAGAGGGAAGAGATGATAAAAATATATGATTGGGCTTTAGAACAATGAATGTTACAGTCTAACTTTATTAAATATCACAACAAATAATAGGCCATATGTTGGTCTGGCCCTGGCCTTCAAAGTGCCTACTCATAGAGGCAGTCAACGAAACAGGCAGGATATATAACAGAAGTCAGCACATCTATGGGTGGAACCTAGAATTAACACTTCTGGTAGGCATTTCACTGCCTCCAATGTTGGCCCAGTTGATGCACTGGGCCAACATGGGAGTTCCATAGAAATCTGGAATTCTATTCTAAACTCCAGAAGAGCTCAGGATCTAATTATTTCCACTGCTGTGATTCATAATCTACAGTAGCTTCTCTCTTGATGCTGATTATCACCTAAAGCATGCCCAACTTGCTCTACCTGTCAGCTCCTGGGATCAGACTATCTAGGTATTCTTTCTGGGACTATTCCTTGCAGCTCGTCCAGTTTTCCACACTTGCAATTCTTCCTCTTGGAGGTCCCAATCCCTCAACTCCACACTAGCCTTGAGCCCACTAACAATATGAAAATTTACCAGATATATTATATTGAACAAATAAATTAGTCTCAATATCCTTGTTTGCAAATTAACTGACAAGGAATTAACTGACAAGGTTATTATGAGTATCAGTAAGAAATGAATGAGGAAATGCCTTGTAAACTATAAAGAACTAAGTAGGTGTTAGTTATTAAGTTTGCTTAGTACTTACTATCCTCACATTATTGTATCCATAACTAACAACAACCAACTGTAGAACACCAATATTGTAGAATGCAGCCCTTACATTCCTAAAATGTATATAACTCTCCTTGAATTGGAGTGTAGATTTTATTTAACTAATTATTATATAGAGAATTTTAAACAGTCTAACAGAAAGGCAGAAACAAGATGAGAAACAAGATCACTGAAGTCTAGATCCATGTACAACTTTCATACTTGGGTATTACTCATTTTGAAATTTTGTCCCTTTCATAATCTTCCTGGTCAAGTTTTATGTTCTGCAGTTAATGTTGCAGATGGCAAATCTAATAGAAAATGTGAAAATTATGTTTTAATTCTTGGGAAAACTTTGTAGCAACTTGGGTTACAGTCAACATTGTAAAAAATTCATTTCTTCTATAATTTCCAGAGAAAGAAATTCCAGCAAGCACAGATTATTGGGATAGTGAGACAAGAGATTTGCAAGTCACTTCATCCATTAAAAACTGTAAGAAGTCAGATGTACTATTGCTGTCATAGCAGCCCATGCCAACCCAAATCCTGCAAGTCTAGAGAGAGACTCATTTGTGCTTCTGATAGTATAAGACTTAAAAGAAGAAACTATTTCAATTTGTCTTAGAAGCAATTGATCTGGACACCAGCAGAGAAGTTAAAACCAGCTTAACTCATGGATATTCCCACACTCATCACATTTTACTAGAGAAAAGTATAAGGAGATTTACTGGCATCTTGTATATTACATACAAGACTCAATCACAGAGCATGCTGGGACATTGAGGATGGTTCAACAATGAAAAAGGATTAGCTATTCTTAAGGACAAAGCCTGAACAGGGGACACTAACTCAGCAGTGAAGCCCACTGAGCTAGCCAATAGGCAAATCACCTTTACCCATGGCAGTGAAGAGACTTTAATTAAGGTCTACTTACAAAATATTTAAATATTAAAATATTTAAATAAGGGATCAAACAAGGGACACTGAGTCATCCAGAGACTATCTACAGCAAGAAGTCACTACCACCTTTAGGCCTTCAGCTCAGGAAAGCTGGAGCCTTGAGGGAGAGGCCTTCTGTAGGGAAACTCTAGCCCAAGAGAGGTGCTGCTGATTTCAGAGCTGAGCTCTGAATGCCAGAGGCTCACGGAATGCCAGAGCCTCCAATCTACTGCCTAACTTAGGGGTCAGTGAACATTTTCTATAAAGGGTCAGATAGTAAATATTTTAGGCTTTGTGAGCCATCCAATCTGTGCTACAACTACTCAACTCTGCCATTGTAGCATGAAATAGCCATAGATAATATGTAAACAAATGAATGTGGCTGTGTTTTGATCAAACATTATCCATAAAAACAGGCAGTGGACTGGACCCATGAGCCAAAATCCAACCCAGAGGGAGCCCAGGTGAAGCAGTCCACCAGTGTCAGCCTCCAGTAACAAAAAACAGGGCAGACAAGTGGGGAGAAAATGGACCTAGATCCAGGGGAAAGACATTAACAGAGAAGAACAGGCACACAATTCTTCAGGTGGTCCATTTCAGGGACTCGAGAACCAGTTCCAACATGGGATATGAAAGAGTAATGTCCAATGCCAAAGGTAAAGAAGGTGAACCTAGGGTGTTAAAAAAGCTAGAGCTCAGGATGGCATCAGACTTAGAATAGTAAAGCAGCCTCCAGATCAGGGTTCAAGCCAGAAACTCAGCAACCCACCTGAGACTTACCTGAGGGACCTGACAAGGAAGGTGCTTGGGGTTTATGCCAGGCTAGTGTTTTTGAATTCCTAAGTTTTTAATCTTTGGAGTTCTACAATGAGAAATCAGAATTCTGGGATAATCTCAAGAATATTTCAAATCAAAAGCTGTTTTTAAAATACTTCCAACATTCCTCTTACTCTTTACTCATTATTGCTGATATCTGGAAAGAAATATTTAATAACTAAGAAATATTAAGTTTTGTAATATTTACAAAGAACTGTGGCCAATAGCAGATATTCAGCCTGGAAAATGCCAGCAAACATCATTGGGTCGTATTCAAATAACATTTCTGTCTCTTAGCAAAGTTAACAGTACTACATAGAATCACACATCAAAACTGCCAAGTTAAGGAATTATTTTACTCCCCAAACTTATTTCTTGGACTACAATTCACAGGATCTGTGTAAACTATAGTATGCATGGCGCTTCCCTGGTGGCTCAGATGGTAAAGCATCTGCCTGTAATGCAGGAGACCCAGGTTTGGTCCCTGGGTCGGGAAGATTCCCTGCAGGAGGGAATGGCTACTGTCTCCAGTATTCTTGCCTGGAGAAGTCCATGGACAGAGCAGCCTGGAGGGCTATTCTCCATGGGGTCACAAAGAGTCAGACATGACTGAGCAACTAAACTTTTGCTTTATTTTCACTTCATTCTATGCATACAAACTGACTAATATTTATTTCACTCGTGAGCATGACTCACTGCAGGCAGCAGATAAGGCCACAAACACACACTTATTAGGTGACAACAGTTACAAACAAGACTGATTAGATCATGACCATTTTCTACATTGGTGTGTGTGTGTTAGTCACTCAGTCATGCTCTTGTGACCCCATGGACTATAGCCTGCCAGGCTCCTCTGTTCATGGAATTCTCCAGGTAAGAATACCAGAGTGGGTTGCCATTTCCTCCTCCAGGGGATCTTCCCAACCCAGGAGTCAAACCCAAGTCTCCTGCACTGCAGGTGGATTCTTTACTGTCTGAGCCACCAGGAAAGCACTGCTCCAAAAATATCGACCAAAACTTCCCACTTGGTGTGTCAGCATCTCCTGCTCTCTCTTTCCATTTGATGGCAGTGGATACCTTCCAAAGTGTCGCATCTTTTTTGTTGATTGTTAAACATTAATTCCTGCAGGGGAATTATGTTGTCTCATTTTCCTGATTTCTCTACTGATTTTTATGAAGATTCTCAATTTGAAAAATTTATTTCTTAGGAAATAAAAAAATGTCACCTAATAAGTTAGAAAAGAATTCCCACATGGGATCTTAACCAGGCCCAGCATATATTGAGCTAATGATTACTATGCTTGTTTCCACCCTGCCTGCCCATGGGACAGGTCTGAATGACTGCCAGGCTGGGCCTCCTGGATTTAGGATCAGTGAAGAACAGATGCTGAAGCTGAAGCTCCGATACTTTGGCCACCTGATGCAAAGAACTGACTCACTGGGAAAAAATCCTGATGCTGGGAAAGACTGAAGACAGGAGGAGAAGGGGACAACAGATGATGAGATGGTTGAATGGCATCACCGACTCAATGGACCTGAGTTGGAGCAAGCTCCAGGAGTTGGTGATGGACAGGAAGCCTGGCATGCTGCAGTCCACAGGGTTGCAAAGAGTCAGACACGACTGAACAACTGAACTGAACTGAAGAAGGTTAAGATCCTTCTGCCCCTGTGGAGCTGGAGCTGCTATGCAAGGACCAGAATGAGGTTTATTTCAGGGCTGATCAGACTATGGGTCTTAGACCTCCTGATCTACAGAAGCCCCTAAAAGGAGGTTGACAGATTGTTGAGCTTTCTGACAGTCATAATATCATAAATTTGAATAAAAATTCCCATGAGATTTATGCTAAAAAATAAAAGGATAACTCCGACCAGGACTTCTTGCCACAAAAATGGCTGACCATATTCTAAATCTATGTTCAGTTTAACAGCATTAGGAAAATGGTGATCTCATAAAAGTATAATAATTTATATTTTTAATTTCAGCATAGAAACAGATGCTTTATTATTGAAGAGTGGCTGTATGAACTAGTTTAACTCCATTCCATCTTTCCACTATGGCCCTTCTCCCACCTCCTGATACTTCTTTCAGCATGATCTTAGAACCTCCAGGTTGCCTTTTCAATCAAACATTTATTAATTCATTCAACAAACAGTTATGGATTGTTTATTATATGCTAGGCATGCCACTAGTCTCTGATGATAAATTCTGTCCAATTCTGCCTTCATCATGAAGTTTATAGTACAAATAGTAGAGGAGATAAGCTGAACAATTAGTCAAAATAGTACAAATCACAGACCATGAAACATACTGTGAGAGGTAACGAGGTATATAAGGAAGGGGAGTGCTTTGGAACAGAAATAGTAGACACAAAGGTAAGAAAGGAGAAAGTGCTCTCCCATCTTTCGTGTCTGAAAGATGGAATGGAATGAGGAAGTGGAAAAATCAAGCATGACTGGAGTATGGGCATTGTATATATAGAGGACCACTCAGAACCCCCTAGAACCGCCCCCCACCCCGCACATGCCAAGGACTTGCCCAGCTGTCTACTCTTCCAAGATCTGCTAGGGCTGCAGAGACACACTTTGCCAGAGTTTTTGCCTGGGGTCATGCCTGAGTTCATTCTAGGTAAGATGTAAAGGCCAGAGCTTTGACAAGTCTGATGAGCAAAACTCACTCTGGAGCTCCCCACTGGACTGGCTGAGGCTTTAGTGACCCTGCATCAAAGTTTGATTTCTTCCTCTGGCTTATGCTGCTGCTACTTCATTTCCTTTCACAAATACTGGGTGTTTATTTGTAAACACTGTGTATGCCAAACTTTGACTCAGTGTCTGTCCCTGGAAAACTCAGAAGGAGAGAAGTATGTGAGTCTGCAGGAACCAAGTCATACAAGTCTTGTTAAGGATTTGGGTCTTTACTCTAAGAACCATTGAAAGCCATCAAGAGTTTTAAGCAGACAAAGGTCATGATTTGATTCGTGTATGGAAAGAACTGACTTTGGTTGCTATATGAATGTTCAGTTGGAAGAGAAGTTAAGAGTACATGGTGGGGAAGGGATAAATGGTGACTTCTGCACTGGCCACTTTGAGTTTGAGGTGCCTTTGTGCCCTCCAAGTAGAGGTCTTGGATGGGATTTGGATCCGGTCTGAAGTCTAGAGAAGTCTAGGTTAGAGATCAGCAAAGTGACTGTTCTCCCAAAATGCTTACCTGCCAATTTCAACTAAAGTTGAAAAATAAAGTTAAAATGAACAGCAAAACAGGAGGAAGAAAGACGGTAAGCTAGAAGTACTTTCCATTCTTGCCTTACTATACATCCTCTCTTACAGTTTCTTTTCCTTCACCTGTGAACCCACAAACTTTTCAATGTTAAGCTTCAAATAATTTTTTAATGTAGGAAGGGGGTCTAATACCAGAGGCAGAACAAAGCAAGCTAACAGTCATTTTTATAGCAAGAATTGTTGCAAAAAAGGATCCTTATTAGTTGTTGTTGTTCAGTGACTAAGTCATGTTGGACCCTTTGGGACCCCATGGACCGCAGCATGCTAGGCTTCCTTATCCTTCACCATCTCCCAGAATTTGCTCAAGCTCATGTCCATTGTGTTGGTGATACCGTCCAATCATCTCATCCTCTGTCGCCCCCTTCCCCTGACCTCAATATTTCTCAGTATCACAGTCTTTTCCAAGGAGTTGGCTCTTCGCATCAGGTGGCCAAAGTATTGAAGCTTCAGCATCAGTCCTTCCAATGAATATTCAGGGTTGATTTACTTTATCCATCAATTTTAGAATTTGCTTCTGAATTAAATTTAGGAGGACTCATTTTTCTCGATCTATACATTTCTTCATAATCAGGACAAGCAGGTTTACAGTTTTTGATTTGGTAAATGAGGGATGAAAAAAGCCAAATCAACCATTTTTTCAAGTTGTTTTTCATCCTACTGAAATTGCTTTTTTGGTGAGATTTCAGAAAGGGAAATACAGTGTTGTATTACTTAAAATGAATTACCTGTACCCTTAACCACAACTGGGATAATTACCACATTTTTCAACTCATAAGGACTAGCTTTCTAATTTTGTGATTTTTTTTCTTTTGGCTTCTAAGCTTCAAGGACACTCTAACCATAACATATGCTTTGAACATAATATCCCCTTGAATCTCATTTCCCAATCTACTTTATAAATTACAAATTTTCCTCTTTTAGACTATTCATAAATATTTTCCTTGGGGCTTTAAAGTTCTTGCTCAGTCTTATCTTAAAGTTGCGTTTTGGGCAGTATTATCTATGTTGGTTGTAGCATAATTATATTTAGGAGTGTGAGAGAAGCTTGTGGCCCCTTAAAATAATTAGATTTATTTTTCCTCTTAGAGGTCCAAAATTAGTTTACAAATAGACAACTTCCTACCTAATTGGTTCTTAACAACTAACAGGATTCTAGCATTTTAGATGATTTTGGCAGTGCACCAAATCCCTTCAAAAATTGAAAATATTAAATATAGTAATGCAAAGTTATTGCATCTATCTGCATATTGTATTCTTTGTGTTTTGATTTGCTTTAAAATGTTTTACTGCAGTAAAACTCTCAGTGTTGCGTTTTGTTTCTTGATGTTTCCTGGAAAAATCACCAAAGAATCAGAATCAACATTATTTTCAGAGGTCACTGGCCAGCGATGCTAATGTCCCTTAGGGCTTCCCAAGTGGCTCTAGTGGTAAAGAACCCACCTGCCAGTGCAGGAGACAAAAGAGACGCAGGTTCAATCCCTGGGTTGGGAAGATTCCCTGGAGAAGGGCATGGTAACCCACTCCAGTATTCTTGCCTGGAGAATCCCATGGACAGAGGAGCCTGGCGGGCTACAGCCCATAGAATAAAAAAGAGTTGGACATAACTGAAGCAACTTAGCATGTGCGCAAGTTCTGCAGGAAAAATATCAAATTTTCTGAGTTTTCTCCCACGTCTGTCAGTGGCATATACCACTCCATCTTCATTTGTTCTGCCTCCTTTAAAGAGATCTTAGGAAGGAGATTTTCATAAACCATAATGACCTAATCTGAAGATCCTTTGGGCTATAAGCAATGAAACTGAGAGTAACACCAAAGCAGTATTCACTGAGCTGAGCTGAGTGGAACTCAGAATGGGCACCCATGGGGAGAATAGGCTGATGACAGCCTTGCTCTGGGCCCCCTGCTGCACCTCCAGAGAAAGTGAGAACAAGAATGGGGTGGGTATGGAACAAAGGGCAAGGACTATCTTATACAGAGGCAAGATTAATCTCTCATTCATGGCTTGGGCTAGAAATATGCAGCAGCACAAAGAGTGTGCATACCCAAGGTCTTTAAACAGAGCAAGTGGTACTTCAGTGATGCATGCCCTGAAGGACATCAGGTGACCTGGGGAAGGACCAACCATAAATCTCCCCCTTGCAAGATCTATTTACATGAATAGAACTTACAAATATAGAGAAAGTCATTGTTGAAGTTTTATTTTTATGGCCACACATTTTGTGACACTCTACCCATCAGGAGGCAGGACCTATATCTTCTCTCCTTGAACACAGGCAGGCTTATGACTTACCTGCCAATGGGCTTCCCAGGTGGCTCAATAGAAAAGAATCTGCCTGCCAATGCAGGAAATGCAAGAGATGTGGGTTCCATCCCTGGGTGGGGATGATCCCCTGGAGAAGGGAATGGCAACCCCCTCCACTCTGCTTGCCTGGAAAATTCCATGGACAGAAGAGCCTGGTGGGCTACAGTCCAGGGGGTTGCAAAGAGCTGGACATGACTGAGTAGACACACGTAATACAGTAATAATATAGAACTATGTGCAACTCCCTGAGGTTAGGCCAGAAAAACAAAGGCAGCTTCTGCTTTGTTCATTTCAACACTTCTGTGCCCCTAAATAAGAAGTCCAATAACCCTGAGGCAGCCATACTGTGAGGAGCCAAGCTACACGAATAGGGAGATGCTCCAGTTGATGACCTCAACTGAACTCCCAGCTGATAACCACCATCAGTCGCCAGCCATGTGAGTGTTATCACCTTGGACATCCAACCAAGTCAAGACCTCAGATGACTGCAACCCCAGATAACACTGGACTATAACTGCGTAAGAGATCTCAAACAAAATCTCCTCAGCCCATCAGGAATTCTGACTATAAACAGTGTAGCTTTACCAGTACCCACTACTGGCAATTACAAAAGCATAGTAAGTCTTAAACATCTTACACAAACCTTTATCTACGAATTAGAATGTAAATGTCATTAAGCCTCATCATTTTTGCTTTGGCCTCCTTTGTGGTTTAACCATTTTCTCCCCATCTTCAATAGAATTTATGCAACTTTTGTATTTGAAGGAGCTGAGCTCTTTGCAATTAAAGCAGATCTAAGTCCTCACAATGGCCCACCTCCTTTCTCCCTCAGTTGCCCTGGTACATTCATCAAGACTCTGTCAGTCTAAGGTAATAGAAACTTTACTCAAACTAGTTCAAGAAAGAAAAGAGGAGGGCATTTACTGGTCTCAGTTCAGTTCAGTTCATTTCAGTCGCTCCGTCGTGTCTGACTCTTTGCGACCCCATGAATCGCAGCATGCCAGGCCTCTCTGTCCATCACCAACTCCCGGAGTTCACTCAGACTCATGTCCATCGAGTCAGTGATGCCATCCAGCCATCTCATCCTCTGTCGTCCCCTTCTCCTCCTGCCCCCAATCCCTCCCAGCATCAGAGTCTTCCAATGAGTCAACTCTTCACATGAGGTGGCCAACGTACTGGAGTTTCAGTATTTAGCAAATCCAGGGGTTGTGTTAGCTTTAGCTGACCCATATCCACAAGTTTGGATAATATTTGCAGGTCTTTGGCTGTCTGTCCCTCATACTCATATTATTCATTCTCTC
This sequence comes from Aepyceros melampus, assembly GCA_006408695.1. Taxonomy (NCBI): domain Eukaryota; kingdom Metazoa; phylum Chordata; class Mammalia; order Artiodactyla; family Bovidae; genus Aepyceros; species Aepyceros melampus. Next base: position 222,267 of record SJXQ01009590.1, on the reverse strand, counting down.
TCTCTCCCTCCTACTTTTTCTCCTTCTCTCCCTCCCTCCTACTTTTTCTCCTTCTCTCCCTCCCTCTTACTTTTTACCATACTTCTTTCATTACCAGAATTCATCTTCAAGTTTTCACTGTATAACATCAAAATAGCAACCAGCAGTTCTACCCTCAGATCCTGCCAGTTCAATCGCCAGTGCAGAAATAACAGTCTCTCCTTAAACTTCTGGAAGAAAAAAAAAATCCCAGGAAAGACTCTTATTGTCCTGGCAAAGGCCCTGGAATTGAGACTGGACCAACCACTGAAGCCAAGTAGATGAGCTGGTCTGTTTGCCAGGTCTCTGGCACATCACACCCCTGTATCCAGGGTTAGGCCCACCCACATTGCATGGACTGATTTCCCTCCAGTCAGGCAGGAATACATCCTTGGTTCAGTCCACTTTGTGATGAGCAGAGAGGAAGGGCAGAGTGATATTGTATTAGGGTTGACCACTTAGGATTCTGGTAGGGAATGGTATAATTTAAGCTGGAGAGGAAAGTTAGAAAAGGTGGTATGTTTTGCACAAGACCATTTTCAGAGCAAACATGAGAAAGGGAACTGGACACACAAAGCAAGCTCCTTGAACTTCCTTCATTCATCCTTGGAAATTCTTGATCCCCAGCTGTAAGCCCAGACACTTCTTAATTTTTGGACTGACTCTGTCCTCCATTAGGAAGATTTAAACTGTCCCAGTGTTCAGGTGACTCAGCTTTAAGACAACCTTGTAGAGACCATATTCTGACATGGCTCCTCAGTTTTACTGCTCATGCATGTGTGCTAAGTCACTTCAGTTGTGTCCAACTCTTTTTGCAATCCTACAGGCTGTAGCCTGCCAGGCTCCTCTATCAGTGGGATTCTCCAAGCAAGAATATTGGAGTGGGTTGCCATGCCCTCCTCAAAGGGATCTTCCTGACCTGAGGATCTGACCCATGTCTCTTACATCTCCTTCACTGGCAGGCAGGTTCTTTACAACTAGCACCACCTGGGAAGCCTCTCTACTGTTCATACTTCTGCCTAACTTGAAGAAAAAACATGATATCACCGTTTCTTGCAGACAGGCCAATGATTGCCGTCATCTCACAGGAGGAAACGCCTGCCAGGAAACTGAGTCCAGAGACCAGAGCCCCACTACTTACTCCCATAACTTCTGCCTTGTAGAAGCTGAATCTAGAAAGTTGTTGAAGGTTAAAGAATTCTTTCTGCATGTGTATGTTATACTCCCTACCTAACTCTATACACCAGCTTCCTTTACTCACCCATTTGTGGTCCAAAATGGCAGACCAAGCTATAAATCTACATAAGCTTCCAGCCTGAGCACCAGTCTTCACTCAAGTTAGTTGAAAACATGAGAAAACGTTAACCATTTATTCTCGTGGTTCTGTATGTCAGCTGTTAGCTGACTTTAACTAGCTCATGTCGGTGGCTCTGCTTTACAGGTACACATGCTAAGATCCAGGCTACAAGAGCAGAAATAGTTCAGGAGCAGTTCTTCTCAAGGGGTGACAGAGATCAGAAACACACAAGGTATCTAAAGCCTAGGCTCAGAATGGCACGGTGATACTTCCTTCTATATGTCATTGGCCAACACAAGTCACATTTTGGCAAGCCCAAAGTCAGGGATGGGCAAATACTCTCTGCCCATAATGCGATCATGATAAAGATATGGATGCAAGGAAGGTTAAAAATTGGTGTTAATAACTTCATTTATTAGAAAATCTGATCAGCCTAGCCCTGCTTTATAGGGTCAGGATCAAAGCATTCAATTTCAATCCAATAGCTGCAACCAGGGGGGAGATAGTGGCATCCTGTGGAAAGAGGTCAAAGGCTGACTGTGGGGTTGTTGTTGTTGTTGTTGTTCAGTCACTTAGTCATGTCCAACTCTTTGCAACCCCATAGACTGCAGCACAACAGGCTTCCCTGTCCTTCACTATCTCCTAGAGTTTGCTCAAACTCATGTGCATTGAGTTGGTGATGCCATCCGAACATCTTATCCTCTGTTGCTCCCTTCTCCTCCTGCCCTTAATCTTTCCAAGCATCAGGGTCTTTTCCAATGAGTTGGTTCTTTGCATCAGGTGGCCAAAGTATTGGAGCTTAGCACTAGAGTGCAAGGTGGTCATGGAAAGAACGCGGAGTGACATGACTGGTATGGTATTTCCTGCTTCTCTAATGAACAAAAGATAGACAATGTGTGTTTGAACTAACACAGGTACTCTAATAGTTCAGAAAAAGTATCAAAAGAGTCACATCCACCATAATATCACTTTATTTACTTCTAAATTCATCTTAGGTCATTCTTTGACAGGCTGATTATACTCATCCTTTCTCCCTCATAGACTCATGTGACCATTCATCACACGAAATTCTATTACTTGCGTTAAATAGGGGCTTTCCTAGTGGCTCAGCTGGTAAAAAATCTGCCTGTGATGCTTTGAATAATTAACAACAATAAACCAAAGGGTATTGTTATTTATCATTTCTCAACTAAAGAATCTCTCTGGCTAAGATTCCAGAGCTGGTTTTCCCCCTTTTATGCCAATTTTTGGCATAGTCTTACCTTAATACTGATTATCAATTGGTCAAATATGATTTGTCTCCCATTAATTCTTCAGGCCTAGGTTAGATATCATCCCCTCTGAGCAGCCTTCCCCAGCCCCACTTCCAAGTCCAGTCTGATGCCCCTAATATGAGATCCCACCCATCCTTTTATGTCTCCCTTGAACTGTTCTGTAGTTGATGATTTATTCATAAGTTGCTCCCATTCCATTCTCTACTCTCCCAGTCCTTGAAGTAGGCAATGTCCTGTTCACCATTATACTGAGCATGGGGCATGAGACACAGGGGAAGCTCAGTAAGTGTTTGAGAATTCAGTGACTGAGCCCAGAGTGAAGTGACTCTGGAGTCATCCTCCTCTGTGTGACCCTGAGCAACTAATCTCCCTTCTCCTCTTCTGTAAGATGAAGGGCTTGGGCAAGTTGGCTGGTTCTCAGTCTTGGTATCCATCACGATGCAGAGTCACTTCTGACGTTTAGTGTCCATCACTAATTATAAAGTTTCGACATGTTCAAAATGTTTGCTTTTTATAGATAAGATGTTTACTTTTTATATAACTAAGAAAGGTTCAAATGTATTGGTTAAAATAATGCCAGACTTATTTGCTGGCATTCACACGTGACTTCTTTGGGGAAAATGAAGATTACAGTCAGTCAACACACAAGTAACTCTTGGGTGAGTCCATGGAACTGTGTTACTCTCATCAACATTAGTCTTCATATGTATCATGGTGTGAAAATAGATATCCTCATGTCTGTGGGATGCCAAAGTCAATTTCAAATAGGAATTTTTACACCCGTGGCGGATTCATGTCAATGTACGGCAAAACCAATACAGTATTGTAAAGCAAAATAAAGTAAAAATTAAAATTAAAAAAAAAAGAAAACTTCTTCCATCTATTAGCATTTAACCAGTCATCTTGGTGCACCAGAGATAACATCATTATGAAAATTTTGCTGAGATTTCCCTTGTAGCTCAGTCAGTAAAGAATCTGCCTGCAATGCAGGAGATCCAGGTTTGATTCCTGGCTCAAGAAGATCCCCTGGAGAAGGAAATGGCAACCCAATCCAGTATTCTTGCTGGGAAAATCCCATGGACAGAGGAGCCTGGCAGGCTAAAAGGAAGAGAGAAGGTGTGGGGCGGGAGGGGGGAGGTGGGGATTGGGATTGTGAGTTCATGTTCACTCGTGGCTGATTCATGTCAATGTATAGCAAAAGGAATACAGTATTGTAATGCAAAACAAACTAAAAAATAAAAATTAATTTTAAAAAATGAAAAGAATGCCCTAGAAGGAAAGGAAGAGATGGGAAACCATAGTCCCTTTTCCTTCGGTCCTTCCTTACTCACCAGTAAAGGGAAATAGAGGGTGTTGGTAAAATATGATTATACCAAGGAATGAAATTAAAATCTGAATTGGTTTCCACAGAGTTTCCATTGTTCTAGTAAGAATATATATATGCCTGGATGAGACTAAAAAATAAAAATGGTATCATTTCAGTAATTTCAAAAAAAAAAGAAGTAAAACTCTCACTGTTTGCAGATGACATGATCCTCTACATAGAAAATCCTTAAGACTCTACAAGAAAATACTAGAGCTAATCAATGAATATAGTAAAGTTGCAGGATATAAAATTAACACACAGAATTCCCTTGCATTCCTATATACTAACAATGAGAAAACAGAAAGAGAAATTAAGGAAACAATTCCATTCACCATTGCAACAAAAAGAATAAAATACTTAGGAATAAATCTCCCTAAAGAAACAAAAGACCTATATATAGAAAACTGCATAACACTGATGAAAGAAATCAAAGATAACACAAATAGATGGAGAAATATACCATGTTCATGGATTGGAAGAATCATTACTACCCAAAGCAATCTACAGATTCAGTGTAATCCCTATCAAGCTACCAGTGGTATTTTTCAGAGAACTAGAACAAATAATTTCACAATTTGTATGGAAATACAAAAAACCTCGAATAGCCAAAGCAATCTTGAGAAAGAAGAATGGAACTGGAGGAATCAACCTGCCTGACTTCAGGCTTTACTACAAAGCCACTGTCATCAAGACAGTATGGTACTGGCACAAAGACAGAAATATAGATTAATGGAACAAAATAGAAAGCCCAGAGATAAATCCATGCACCTATGGACACCTTATCTTCGACAAAGGAGGCAAGAATATACAGTGGATTAAAGACAATCTCTTTAACAAGTGATGCTGGGAAAACTGGTCAACCACTTATAAAAGAAAGAAACTAGAACACTTTCTAACACCATACACAAAAATAAATTCAAAATGGATTAAAGATCTAAATGTAAGACCAGAAACAATAAAACTCCTAGAGGAAAATATAGGCAAAACACTCTCTGACATAAATCACAGAAGGATCCTCTATGATCCACCCCCCAGAGTAATGGAAATAAAAGCAAAAATAAGCAAATGGGACATAATTAAACTTAAAAGCTTTTGCACACCAAAGGAAACTATAAGCAAGGTGAAAAGACAGCCTTCAGTATGGGAGAAAATAATAGCAAATAAAGCAACTGACAAAGAATTAATCTCAAAAATATACAATCAACTCCTTCAGCTCAACTCCAGAAAAATAAATGACCCAATCAAAAAATGGGCCAAAGAACTAAACAGACATTTCTCCAAAGAAGACATACAGATGACTATCAAACACATGAAAAGATGCTCAACATCACTCATTATCAGAGAAATGCAAATCAAAACCACAGTGAGGTACCATCTCATGCCGGTCAGAATGGCTGTGATCCAAAAGTCTACAAGCAATAAATGCTGGAGAGGGTGTGGAGAAAAGGGAACCCTCTTACACTGTTGGTAAGAATGCAAACTAGTACAGCCACTATGGAGAACAGTGTGGAGGTTCCTTAAAAAACTGGAAATAGAACTGCCTTATGACCCAGCAATCCCACTGCTGGGCATACACACCAAGGAAACCAGAATTGAAAGAGACACGTGTACCCCAGTGTTNGTGCACTGGGATGACCCAGAGGGATGGTATGGGGAGGGGGGAGGGAGGAGGGAGTGGGGGTTCAGGATGGGGAACACATGTACACCCATGGCTGATTCATGTCAATGTATGGCAAAAACCATTACAATATTGTAAAGTAATTAGCCTCAAATTAAAATAAATAAATAAAAAAAAAATAAAATTACATAGAAGGAAATAAATGCTAAATGAAAATGGAACTTTTAGTACAAGTATAAGGGTTACCTGTACAATTTCATAGTGTGTAATCGCAACACTGATCTTGGCAATGCTTTTTTGGACTTCACACCAAAAGCAAAGACAACAAGAGCGAAAATAAACAAGTGGGACTACATCAGACTAAAAAGCTTCTGCACGGCAAAGGAAACCACCAATAAAATGAAAAGGCAACCTAAGGAAAGAGAGAAAATATTTGCAAGCCACATTTAGGAGTTAATATCCAAAATATCTAAGGAACTTATATACCTCAATAGTGAAAAAAGAAATAATCCAGTTTTCAAATGAGTAAAAGACCTAAATAGATATTTTTCCAAAAGAAGATCTACAAATGACCAACAGGTACTTGGTACTTGAAAAGGTGCTTGACATCACTAGTTATTTTTTAATAAATGGAAATCAAAACCACAATGAGATATCACCTCACACCTACTAGAACAACTATTATCAAAAAAAATAACAAATGACAAATGCTGGCAAGGATGTGGAGAAAACAACCTTTGTAAACTGTTGGTAAGAATGTAAACTGGTACAGCCACTACAAAAAATAGTATGGAGGTTCCTTAAGAAATTAAAAATAGAACTACCATACAATCTAGTAATTACACATCTGGGTATATATCCAGAGAAAATGAAATCACTATCTTAAAGAGATATCTGCATTCTTATATTCATTGCAGCATTATTCACAATAGTCAATGTATGGAAACAACCTAAGTGTTTGTAGGCAAATGAATGGATCAAGAAAATGTGATATATGGATATAGATATAGAGATACAAATAATGTATATTATTAAGCCTTTAAAAAGAAGGAAATCTTGTCATTTGTGACAATATGAATGAGTCTGGAGGGCACAATGTAAAGTGAAGTAAGCCAGACAGAGAAAAATAAATACTACATGGTATCACTTACATGTGGAATACTGGGGGGAAAAAAAGTTGAATTCTTAGAAACAGAGAGGAGAAAAGTGGTTACAGGGGATGGGAGTAGGAGAGATAGGGAGAGGTTGATAAAAGGGTACAAACTTTCACTTATAAGGTGAATAATGTCTCCTGACATTATTAAATAGTAAATAGTGTCTCCAAAATCACTGCAGATGGTGACTGCAGCCATGAAATTAAAAGATACTTACTCCTTGGAAGAAAAGTTATGACCAAGCTAGATAGCATATTCAAAAGCAGAGAAGTTACTTTGCCGACTAAGGTCCATCTAGTCAAGGCTATGGTTTTTCCTGTGGTCATGTATGGATGTGAGAGTTGGACTGTGAAGAAGGCTGAGCGCCGAAGAATTGATGCTTTTGAATTGTGGTGTTGGAGAAGACTCTTGAGGGTCCCTTGGACTGCAAAGAGATCCAACCAGTCCATTCTGAAGGAGATCAACCCTGAGATTTCTTTGGAGGGAATGATGCTAAAGCTGAAACTTCAGTACTTTGGCCACCTCATGCGAAGAGTTGACTCATTGGAAAAGACTCTGATGTTGGGAGGGATTGGGGGCAGGAGAAGAAGGGGACGACAGAGGATGAGATGGCTGGATGGCATCACTGACTCGACGGACGTGAGTCTGAGTGAACTCAGGGAGTTGGTGATAGACAGGGAGGCCTGGCATGCTGCAATTCATGGGGTCGCAGTCAGACACGACTGAGCAACTGAACTGAACTGAATGTCTCCTAAAACTAAAATAATATTGTAAGTCAATTATACTTCAATTTTAAAAAGTATTTTCACAGTCATTCATGGACATACACAACGTGACAAAAAAAATTGAATTGCCTAAAATGCATGTTCCCACCTGAGGTCAAACAAGTCAATATTACTCTGTCTTCTAGTTTTAGGTTTCACCCGTTAAACAAGTGTTTTTTCCACAGACTATTTAGCGTTACATTTTTTTGAATTTTTGTGCTTTTTGTTGGTGATTTTCCTCTTTAAAATGATCTCCAAGCAAAGTGCTGTCTATTGTTTCTAAGAACAAGGCATAATGTCCCTTATGGAGAAAATACAATATTCAATAAACTTCATTCAGTCCTGAGTTATAGTACTGTTGGCTGTGAGTTCAATGTTGATGAATCAACAATATATATTAAATAAAGCATGCCTTTGAGCATAATCACACATAAAACAAGGTTGCACAGATTGGTTAATGAAAATGTGATCAGAGGCCCATAGGAATGTAACTCTGTACTTCCCCTAGGGAAAATGGTTCGGTATTTACCAATTCAGTGTGTGGTGACATTAAAGAATATAACTACTGTGAAAAATAAGAATCAACTGTCTGTGTGTGTGTGTGTGTGTGTGTGTATGTATTCACTAGTTAATAAAATGTCTCTTTTAATAAAATGTATTTGTAGAAAGAAAATATGAATAAAATCTGAGGATCTGATGTATAATATAGTGGTTATAATAATTGAAATTTGCTAAAAGTGTAGAACTTAAATATTCTCAATCTCCTAAAATATAAATATATGATGTGACAAATATGTTAATTAACTTGCTCAGAGAAGTCCTTCCACAGTGTGTGTGTATATAAAATCATCACACTGCACACTTGAAATATCTTAACATATTCTTCACCAATTATACCTCAATAATTGACAGGCTTCTCAGGTGGCACTAGCGGTAAAGAACCCACCTGCCAGTGCAGGAGATGCAGGTTCTATCCCTAGGTCAGGAAGATCCCCTGGAGAAGGAAATGGCAGCCTATTCCAGTATTTTTGTGTGGGAAATCCCATGGACAGAGAAACCTGGCAGGCTATGGTCCACAGGGTTTCAACGAGTCGGACATGACTGAAATGACTTAGCATGTAGGCATACCTCAATAAAGCTGAGAAAAAAATGGCAAAGGATTTAAGTAGACATTTCTCCAAAGATATACAAATTGTCAATAGGACATGAAAAGATGCTCAGCATCACTAATCACGAGGGAAATGTAAAGCAAAATCACAATGAGATATCACTTCACACCCACTAGGCTGGCTACTACTTTAAAAATGAAAATAACTGTTGGCAAGGATGCGGAGAAATTGAAACGCTTGTACGTTGGTGATGGGAATATAAAATGGTTCATCCACTGAAAAATATTTTGGTGGTTTCTCAAAAGTTAAACAGAATAACAGCAATTCCTATGCTAGGTGTATACTCAAAAGTGTCGAAGACAAGTAAGCAAATACTTGTACACCAATATTCACAGCAGCACTATTCACTATAGCCAAAAGGTGGTAACAATCAACAGATGAATAAGTAAAATGATGTCTACTCAAACAATGGAATATTATTCAGCCACAAAAAGGAATGCAGTACTGATGCATGCTATAACATGGATGCACTTTGAAAATATTATGCTAAGCAGAAGAAACCAGACCCAAAATGTCCCATATTGTATGGTTCCATTTCTTTGAAAAATCTAGAATATGTAAATTCATAGAGAAAGAAAGAAAAATGGTGGTTGTCAGGGTCTATGGGGAGGGAAGATGGAAAGTGACTGATTAATAGGTAAGGTTGCATCTTTGAATGATGAAAATGTCTTGGAATTTGACAGAGGTGGTAGCTGTACAGCCTTGTGAATGTACTAAATGTCAAGTGTAATTTTATACTTGAAAATGTTAATTTTATGTTATGTGAATTTCACCCCAACAGTTAAAAAAGCAATAATAATTTTTTAATGTGGCAGTGCTTGGTTAACTTCTGGGTTTCCAGTGAAATATGGTAATAAGCTAGATGGAATAAACACTTCCAGAAGAAGTGCCTCAACTAGTAGTAATGGAACACCAGAAATTACAGGAGACTCGGGGAGCAGTGCCCATGAGCCATCTTGCACTCCAGAAGAACTGTCATCCAAGTGGCCATACACGCAAAGAAGTTTCTTTTAATCTAATCTGTTAATGGTTCTTCTATTTGGTACAAGATGTATGGGGACATTGGGACATTGAAAATGGACACCATTCCAGTTTCTCCTCAGACTACTTTGTGACTAGTATCTCCCATCTCCTTTCAAATTCCACTGAGTTCAAACACCAAAAATTCTTACCAAGGGATCATAGGATCTACAGCTGAGCAACAGTGCAAAAGAGCTCTTTTTTCCTTTAGGATGGCATAGGTTCCCCAGTCACTGGAAGAGACTTAAGAAACTGCAAATTCTGGTTAATATTTTCTCAAACTCCGCAAAGCAGCTGCGGGTGCCAAATATAACAAGACTTGTTATATTTTCTAGATTAGACAATACATGCCTCCTGGATCCTTCCTACTAATGGCACGCCTCTAACTGCAGCAAGTGAATGTCATCTGCCCCCCTGGATAGTCTCCCAGACCTTCTAAGCTAGTATTTTCCAGTGTTTCCTAGCGAGATGACATAACTAGCTTCACAGCCTACTTTTGTGGAAAGAAAATGAGATGTAGACAGAGGCATAGAGGCTACATTTGAGGTCAGGGTATAGTGATTTTATCGCATATTCACAAATTCCTTGACACTGCCCCACTTCAAAGGATGGAGTCTAATTGTCCTCCTCTGGAGTGTGGGCTGTACTGAGTGACTCTAACAAACAGAATGTGGTGAGGATGATCGTAAAAGGCATTTTCACTTCATTCCTGCTTTCTCTCTTGGATCACCTACTCCAGGGGAAACCAACTACCACATCATTGAGGACAGTCAGACAGCTCTGTGAGAGGTCTACGAGCGAGGAACTGAGGCCTATTGCCAACATGCAACAAGGAAGTAAGGCTTCCTACCAAGAACCACATGAGGGAGTCACCTTAGAAGATGATTCTTCAGCCTTTAAATGACCTAAGAAAACCTTTCAATGACCATAGAGCCCTGACCAACATTTTGACTACAGCCTCATGGGAAACCCTGAGCCAAAACTAATAAGCTAACCAATTCCTGAATCTTGACCTTCAAAAACTGCATTAAATAATGAATATTTCTACTTTTAAATCACTACATTTTGGAGGAAGTTGTTATGCAGCAATAGGTAACTATGACACAAAGCTAACTTGTCTTTCCACTTTCTAATACCAAATTACACGTTACTCTAAAACTCAGTGGTGAAAAACAATATTTATTCTGCTCACAGATCTTTAATTTGGGGAGGGTTTCATGAGGACAGCTCACCTCTGTTCCACTGTGTTCCACATCTGAGGCTTCAGATGGAAATCTCAAAAGCTGGGGGCTGGATACTTCTAAAGCCTCATTGAGTCACATGTGTGTGCATGTGTATGTGTGTGTGAAGTCACTTCAGTCGTGTCTGACTCTTGTGACCCCATGGACTGTAGGCTGTCCCATGGACAGACTCCTCTGTCCATAGGATTATCCAGGTAAGAATACTGGAGTGGGTTTCCATGCTCTTTTCCAGGGGATCTTCCCAACCAGGGATCACATCCGCATCTCTTGGGTGTCCTGCATTGTCAGGTGCGTTCTGAACCACTAGCACCACCTGGGAAGCCCCATTCAGTCACATATCTAATGGTTAATACTGGATATCAGCTGGAGACTTAAGCTCCTCCCCACATGGGCCTTTCCATATGGTCTCCTGTATGGAACTAGCATAGCTAGTTCATGCTCCCTTGTACAATGGTGGATGATGGCAGTGTTCTATGAAAGAGTGCCTCAAGAATGAGAGAGAACTAAATGGAATCCTTACTGCCTTTTATAATCTAGCTTTGTTTGCTGCATTCTTTTAGTGAAGGAGATTATAAAGGTTTTCTCAAGTTCCAGGAGAGGGAAAACAGACCTTCTGTCTCAATGGAGAAATAGCAACATCACATTCTTAGAAGATATGTGTGATGCGATATTATTATGTCAGCCACTGTTGGATAATACAATCTGCTCCTTTTGTACAAGACTAATTCCTTGCAAACTGGCCTCTTACAAAAGGAATTAGTCTCTAGCAATGTTCCATGGAAACCAGCATGGCCCAGTAATAAGCACAATCAACCCTGCTCAATTGCAGGCCTGGGCTCTAGCTCCACAATCATGCCAGGTAAAGTATAAGTTCTTCTCCAAAATGAATAGTGAAGTAGTGATCTTTATACTACTTTGCAATGGCATATACCTACAACTGTAGATGTTGAACCCAGAGCCCTTACACCAGGGGAGAAGCCAATGCTTCTGTAATTGTATCAGTTGTAAGGCAACCAGATACACAAAACCAATAGGGGATAAATAGGTGATAGACAGATAGAGAGACAGAGATGAATTTATTAGAGAGGATTTGTTTTCACTGTTGCAGGAACTGGCTAAGCAGAGGGCAAACAGTCAGGAAGGAAAGAACATAAGCAGACTGGAAGCCCATGAGCACAAGCTGGAAACACAAAAATGGATGAAAATTCTTGTCCACTCTTAATGCCTCTGAAATCAAGGTATCCTGGGAAAACCAGGGCCCTTCATCAAAGGGTTAAAAACACATGTAGCCCCATCTCTGTTTCACCGCAGTGAGGTAAGGAAGCAGATCAGCAATGGGTGTTTGCAACAAAACAGCAGCTGCTTCCTTCTTAGTCTTCCAAATCTCTCTGGGAATCCCTCTGTGGCCCACTCTAACCAGAAAAACAGAAGAAAGAAATTATCTGGGAAATGTAATTTAGCTCAGACAAGTTAACACATTACAAAGTCTTCTCAAAAGGTTGATCATGTAGCCTAAAATCCCTACAGCCAAAGTAAGTCAGACAGAAAGACAAATCTCATATGATATTGCTTATATGTGGAATCTGAGTTTGAGCAAGCTCTGGGAGTTGGTGATGGACAGGGAAGCCTGGCGTCCTACAGCCCATGGGGTCACAAAGGGTCAGAAGGGACTGAGCAACTGAACTGAAAAAAAGGGTACAAAAGAACTTATGTATATACAGAAGTAGTCACAGATGTAGAAAAGAATCTTATGGTTACTAGGGATGAAGGAGGAAGGGATACATTGGGAGATTGGAATTGACATATAAACCTGCTGTATATAAAATGGATAACTAATGAAGGCCTACTGTATAGCATGGGGAACTCTATTCAGCATTCTGTAAGGACCTATATGAGGAAAGAATCTAAAAAAGAGTGGATATATGTATATGTATAACTAGTTCATTTTTCTGTACACTTCAAACTAACACAGTATTATAAGTCAACTATACTCCAATAAATGTTTTAAAAATCCTCACAGCCAACAGTCAGGGCACCTCTTCTGGAATTGAATGTCTGGCTCTGCTAGGCCACCATGCACTTCCCTAGAATAAATAAGGAGGAGAGGACCTGCACTTCTGCTATTAATCCATGAGTTTCCCAGTGATCACTGATCTGGCAGGTCTTAGCCAGTATGTTGTCTGGGCATTTGCCCTTATTTATATGACAGCTACTTAATAAAAGTTAATGCAAGGAATCGCTGAGAACAGAGGTAAAGGGCATACTGTGAGCTTGGCACACAGTATGTGCTCAACAAAAATTAGATACAATTCTCATTTTTTATAATTATTATTTCTAACCAGCTCTACCAACACAGCTTCTTAACCAGGTTATGTGGTTTGCAACTACTCCAAGTCTCGTATGAAAATTTTCCCATTTTCCAATAATTTTCATTCTGATAAATCTGACATCAGGGTTGATCACAGGTAATTCCTGATCCAGTTAGGATCTGTAATGTACATGGCATATTGACATTTGGAATTTTACAATCTCTTGAGCTCCAGAAAGAAAGGGGTTTTGTGGAATCTGAAGTTTATGAAGTTTGAAACACCATATTTTAGGAAGAGAATAAAAAATTAAGAATACAAATCTACATGTAAAGGTAAATACTTATTTAGAATGGAAAAAATCACAATACAGTACACATTTTAAAAAGCTGAGAAATGCCATAATTAAAACATAATCCAGAAAAAGTAACACAATGTTTTTACTAATTGAAAACCTGACCCACCTCTATAGTACTTTCCCCACATTTTTGATACATATGTCTTAACTGCCTTTTCATGTGTTAATATTTTTAACATCATTTCAATAGAGACAATAGATAATTGTTTCCTAAAAATAAGTGTTTGAAAAAATTTTATCACTAACAGTTTGGAAACATTTTAGTTTATGAAGTGAAGTGAAGTCGCTCAGTCGTGTCCGACTCTTTGCGACCCCATGGACTAGTAGCCTGCCAGGCTCCTCTGTCCATGGGATTCTCCAGGCAAGAGTACTGGAGTGGGTTGCCATTTAGTTTATAACTTAATAAAAATGTAATTTATTTATTTTTAATATTATCTGTTAAATTTAGAGAAAATCTCTAAATTCAAGCAGAGAACTTCCATTTTTGGTTAAGCATCAGTAAAATCTGAAATCACCATTTCGATTTTATACATTTGATGATTAGAAGAGTTTTCTATCGACTGAGAGGCAGTCTCTGGTCTGTTATGATGAATGCCATACTTTGAGGATCTTTAGGAGTTAGCCTGCCAGCCGGCCAGCCTGCCAGTCCTACCCTTCAAAAGAGTTTGCAGTAATGCATATTCTCCAGCATCTTGTTTTAAACAGTTCTCAAAGTGTCAGTACAAATGTTATTTGAGATGTAACACGATTGACAAGATGAAAAATACCACACATAAAATCTTTCTCAATTTTTCTTGTCCAGTTTTGATCATCTTAAGTCTGTACTAGAAGATTATTCTTTGCCATATTCCTGTTTCTTCTTTATTTCTTCCAAAGCTGCAGTAAATATTTTTGTAAACATTTCCAGAGGAATTGCTGGGTTCAAGGGTATGAGCACTTTCTTTCTCTGTTTTTATTGGAGTATAGATGCTTTACAATGCTGTGTTAGGTTCTTCTGTACAACAACGTGAATTGGCCACACATACATATATTTCCTCTTCTTGGATTTCCTTCCCATTTAGGTCACCACAGAGCAGTGAGTAGAGAGCCACGTGCTACACAGTCAGTTCTCAATAGTTATTTATTTTATATACAGTACTATATATACGTCAACCCCAATCTCCCAATTCATCCCACCTCCTCTTAACCCTTGGTATCCACATATTTGTCCTCTATGCCTGTGTCTCTATTTTTGCTTTGCAAATAAGTTCATCTATATCACTTTTCCAGATTTCACATATATCAGTCAGTTCAGTCATTCAGTCGTGTCCGACTCTTTGTGACCCCATGGACTGCAGCACGCCAGGACCCCTGTCTATCACCAATTCCCGGAGTTTACTCAAACTCATGTCCATCGAGTCGGTGATGCCTTTCAACCATCTCATCCTGTCATCCCCTTCTTCTCCTGCCTTCAATCATTCCCAGCATCAGGGTCTTTTCAAATGAGTCAGCTCTTTGCATCAGGTGGCCAAAATATTGGAGTTTCAACTTCAGCATCAGTCCTTCCAATGAATATTCAGCACTGATTTCCTTTAGGATGGACTGGTAAGATCTCCTTGCTGTCCAAGGAACTCTCAAGAGTCTTCTCCAACACCACAGCTCAAAAGCATCAATTCTTCAGTGCTCAGCTTTCTTTATAGTCCAACTCTCACATCCATACATGACCACTGGAAAAACCATAGCCTTGACTAGATGGACCTTTGTTGGCAAAGTAATGTCTCTGCTTTTGAATATACTGTCTAGGTTGGTCATAACTTTTCTTCCAAGGAGCAAGTGTCTTAATTTTATGGCTGCAATCACCATCTGCAGTGATTTTGGAGCCCCCAAAAATAAAGTCTGACACTGTTTCCACTGTTTCCCCATCTATTTCCCATGAAGTGATGGGACTGGATGCCATGATCTTCGTTTTCTGAATGTTGAGCTTTAAGCCAAATTTTTCACTCTCCTCTTTCACTTTCATCAAGAGGCTTTTTTAGTTCCTCTTCACTTTCTGCCATAAGGGTGGTGTCATCTGTATATCTGAGGTTATATATATATATATATATATATATTTGTTTTTCTTTGTCTGACTTACTTTACTTTGTATGACATTCTCTAGGTCCAACCACATCTCTGCTAAATAACCTCAAATTTATCTGACTTCTAGTCTTCGTTACTCTGCAACCTTAACTTCAAGAAACATAGTATTCTGGAACTTTAACCAAAAAAGATTTAGCTTTCACTTACCTATTCTAGTGCAGCCCCCTAATCCATTAAGTTCATATAGCCATGTTTTCATTAATTTTGCAAACATAAAGCATTTTACTTTTATTTGATCAAGACCATGGTCCAACACAACTTTACAAAGGTCTGGACAAGTTAAAGGCTTTGTCCATGGTCCCAAAGTTAACTGATGACAAAATCAAAACTGAGTCCCAGGCCTGCAGACTTCCCATGTTCCTTCTTTACTCATTCTCCCTTGTGGCTGAATCCTATCTTACTATAATTTTAGTTGCAACTTCATCTTATTTTAAATTTGAGAGGACTCAAATCATTAAAACAGTGCCTTCCTTGTAATAACTCAATTGTCTCTTACCTTTTTCTTTTGGAATTAGGAAAGATTTAAGAAATATAAAAAATCAACAAATTAATATAATGAATATTCATATACTCATGAGCCAGCCTAATTAAAACATGGTAAATAAAGTTTACACCCTATATGTCATCTCCCCCACTTAAGTTTCCTTCTCTCCACCACCTCCATCAGAGGAATCACCCTCTAGAGTTTGATTAGTATTCTCATGAGATCTTCATACTTTAGTTACAAATGTTGGTATCACTAAACAACACATAGTGTTGAATTTCATGTTTTAAAATTTCATATAAATGATATCATACTATATCTACTGTTCTGAAATGTGCTTTTTTCCTTATTTTAAAGATTCATCCAGGTTGATATAGATACCACTAATTCATTTGTTTCAACTGCTGTAGGCATTACCCTGCATGAATATACTATACAACATTCATTCCTTTGCTGATGACCCAAAGCTGCAATTTACAAGGATCCATGGGATAATTTCTGGGTTAAACGTATATGCACTTTCAATTCTACTAGACAGGGCCAATTTGCTCTCCAAAGTGGTTATACCAATTTTTACTACCAAATGTTGGTAGTATAAATCTCAGGTGGTTTAAATCAAGTAGTATAAATCTAGGTCTTTTAATTTCAATAAATGCAATGTTTGTAAAAGAATCTCATTCCTCCTTGAAACTTCATTTCTCTAATTAGTAGTGAGTTTAAGCATGTTTTCATAGGCTCATTGAACATTTGGGTTTCCTCCTCTCTGAACTGTCTGCTCATACTTTTGTTTACTTTTATTGTTTTTTTTTAATTTTGTTTTGTTTTTATTTCATTTGTACATATATCAGCTACATGAATTGCAAATATATTCTCTTAACATGATGTGTTTTTATTATTTATGGTAGCTTTGATGCATATAAGTTTTAAATTTTAATGTTGTGGAATATATCAGTTTTTTCCATTATGCCTGTGCTTTTGCAGTCTTGCTTAAAAATTCATTTCCTATACAGATCACTAATGGGCTTCCCTGGTGGCTTAGACAGTAAGGCGTCTGCCCACAATGCGCAAGACCTGGGTTCAGTCCCTGGTTGGGAAAGATCCCCTGGAGAAGGAAATGGCAACCCACTCCAGTACTCTTGCCTGGAAAATCCCATGGACAGAGGAGTCCATGAGGTCGCAGACAGTCGGACGTGACTGAGCGACTTCACTCTCACCATACAGATCATAATAATAATATTCTACATATTTTCTTCTTAAATTATCTTTTTAACATTTAGGTATTTTATCCACATGGAGGTTTGGTTTGGATATGGTGTGATTTAGGAATGCAAATTTTTTTTCTTGATAATAACCAATTGCCTTAACAATATATATTGAACTATCTTTCCTTTACCTACTATAATGGGTTGAATTGTGGCCCCCTCCAAGATATGTCTAAGTCCTAACCTCTAGTACCTGTGAATGTAACGTTATTTGTATAGGAATCTTTGCAGATGTAATTAAATGCAGGGTCTGGAGATGAGATCATCCTGAATTAAGCTGGTGGGCCCTGTATTGTATGTATGTTAGTCACTTAGTCGTGTCTGACTCTGTGACCCCAGGGACTGTAACTCACCAAGCTCCTCTGTCCAAGGGATTCTCCAGGCAAGAATACGGAGTGGGTTGCCATTCCCTTCTCCAGGGGATCTTCCAGACCCAGGGATCAAACCCTGATCTCCTGCAGCACAGGTAGATTCTTTACCGTTTGAACTACAGGGAGATGTCTTGGAGATGAGGTCATCCTGGATTAAGCTGGTGGGCCCTAAATCTAATGAAAAGTGTCCTTATAAGAAGAGGAGAAGATACAGACACATAAGAAAAAGGTCATATGAAGATAGAAGCGGAGATTGAAGTTATATCACCATAAGCCAATCATTGGGAGGAACCAGAAGCTGGAAGAGGCAAGAAAGGATTCTCCCCTAGAGTTTTCAGAGGGAGCACAGTTCTGCCTACATCTTGATATCAAACTCTGGGTCTCCAGATATGTGATACCAACGCTCTGTTTTAAGCCATTGTTTGTGATAACTTTTTACAGGAGCCCTAGGAAACAATACAATGCCAGCTCTGTCTTGTATCAAGTCCCCTATATATGGAAGCTGTTTCTGCACTTTCAAGTTTGTTTCACTGGTCTATGTGTATACTTACAAGATAATACCATGTTATCTAATTATTTTAGCTTTTAATAAATCATGCTATCTGATAAAGCAGGTCCTCCCAACTATTTCTTTCTAACACTGTGTTGACTATTTAAGGCCTCTTTTATTTTCTTTTACACAAGCTTGACAACTAAGCTGTAAATTTTCATGAAAATCATTTATTCTACTTGAATGACATTGAATTTGTCAAATAGCCTGGAAAGAATTAATATCTTTAAAATATTAAGTAGTATTACGGATAGTTCTTCATTTATTTTAGTCATCTTGTTTTTCATTAAAGGCTTTACAATTTTCTCCAAAACAATTATACATTTTAGTTAGATTTTTTTCCTTGCAAGTTTTATGTTTATCACTGCTGTTTTGTAGTTTGCTTAATTTTGGTGTTGAACAAGTCAATGTTTGTATAATGATCTTACTTCAAGCAACACTGCAAAATTCTTTAAGTTTTTCATAATTTGTAGATTCTCTTGCATTATTTACAAGAAAAAAGTTACAGTATGCAGTTTGTTTCTTTTTCTTCTTTCTTTCCGATTAATATAAATCAGTATCATGTAAAATAGAACTAGTGATGGTTGTTTGTCTTTTCCTTGGTTTCAAAGGGAATGCTTATGATGCTGCATCACTAAGTTTGCTATTCAATGTAAGCATTTTTTCTTTATCTGCTGAGATGGTCAGGTCATCTTTCCTCTTTAGTCCCCTAAAGTGGTAAATTATTAGGTTGTTCCATATGAAGTTGCCAACATATGACTGTTTTGTCATAATGATGAATAGGGCAACTTTATATGGCTTACTTGCGTACTTAGTCACTAAGTCATGTCTGACTCTTTGTGACCCCATGGACTGTAGACCGCCAGGTTCCTCTGTTCGTGAGATTTCCCAGGCCAGAATAGTGGAATGGGTCACCATTTCCTACTCCAGGGGATCTTTCCAGCTCAGGGATAGAACTCACATCTCCTGTATCTCCTGTATTTGTTGGCAGATTCTTTAACCACTGTGCTACTTGGGAGGTCATGGCTTACATAATAGAGTTGATAATATTAAACTATGACCAGAGCATTTTCTTGGCAAAACTCTATTAGTCTTTGCCATGCCTCATTCCACATTCCAAGGCCAAATTTGCCTGTTACTCCAGGTGTTTCTTGACTTCCTACTTTTGCATTCCAGTCCCCTATAATGAAAAGGACATCTTTTGGGGGTATTAGTTCTAAAAGGTCTTGTAGGTCTTCATAAAACCGTTCAACTTCCGCTTCTTCAGCATTACCGGTTGGGGCATAGACTTGGATAATTGTGATATTGAATGGTTTGCCTTGGAGACGAACAGAGATCATTCTGTCATTTTTGAGATTGCATCCAAGTACTGCATTTTGGACTCTTTTGTTGACCATGATGACTACTCCATTTCTTCTGAGGGATTCCTGCCTGCAGTAGTAGATATAATAGTCATCTGAGTTAAATTCACCCATTCCAGTCCATTTTAGTTCGCTGATTCCTAGAATGTCGACGTTCACCCTTGCCATCTCTTGTTTGACCACTTCCAATTTGACTTGATTCATGGACCTGACATTCCAGGTTCCTATGCAATACTGCTCTTTACAGCATCGGATCTTGCTTCTATCACCAGTCACATCCATAACTGGGGATTGTTTTTGCTTTGGCTCTATCCCTTCATTCTGTCTGGAGTTATTTCACCACTGATCTCCAGTAACATATTGGGTATCTACCAACCTGGGGAGTTTCTCTTTTGGTATCCTATCATTTTGCCTTTTCATACTGTTCATGGGGTTCTCAAGGAAAGAACACTGAAGTGGCTTGCCATTCCCTTCTTCAGTGGACCACATTCCCTCTTCCAACAACACAAGAGAAGACTCTACACATGGACATCACCAGATGGTCAACACCGAAATCAGATTGATTATATTTTTTGCAGCCAAAGATGGAGAAGCTCTACACAGTCAACAAAGACAAGACTGGGAGCTGACTGTGGCTCAGATCATGAACTCCTGATTGCCAAATTCAGACTTAAATTGAAGAAAGTGGGCAACACCACTAGACCATTCAGGTATGACCTAAATCAAATCCCTTATGATTATACAGTGGAAGTGAGAAATAGATTTAAGGGTCTGGATCTGATGGATAGAGTGCCTTCAAAGACTGTTGGCAATTTGATCTCTGGTTCCTCTGCCTTTTCTAAAACCAGCTTTCCAACAACACAAGAGAAGACTCTACACGTGGACCTCACCAGATGGGCAACACCGAAATCAGATTGATTATATTCTTTGCAGCCAAAGATGGAGAAGCTCTATACAATCAATAAAGACAAGACCGGGAGCTGATTGTGGCTCAGATCATGAACTCCTGATTGCCAAATTCAGACTTAAATTGAAGAAAGTGGGCAACACCACTAGACCATTCAGGTATGACCTAAATCAAATCCCTTATGATTATACAGTGGAAGTGAGAAATAGATTTAAGGGTCTAGATCTGATAGATAGAGTACCTGATGAACTATGGAATGAGGTTCGTGACATTGTACAGGAGACAGGGATCAAGACCATCCCTATGGCAAAGAAATGCAAAAAAGCAAAATGGCTGTCTGAGGAGGACTTAAAAACAGCTGTGAAAAGAAGAGAGGTGAAAAGCAAAGGAGAAAAGGAAAGATATAAGCATCTGAATGCAGAGTTCCAAAGAATAGCAAGAAAAGATAAGAAAGCCTTCTTCAGCGATCAATGCAAAGAAATAGAGGAAAAGAACAGAAGGGGAAAGACTAGAGATCTCTTCAAGAAAATTAGAGATACCAAGGGAATATTTCATGCAAAGATGGGCTCGATAAAGGACAGAAATGGTCTGGACCTAACAGAAAACCTCATTAACAGTATGAAAAGGCAAGAAGATAGGACACTGAAAGATGAACTCCCCAGGTCAGTGTATGCCCCTTATGCTACTGGAGATCAGTGGAGAAATAACTCCAGAAAGAATGAAGAGACAGAGCCGAAGCAAGAACAACACCCAGCTGTGGATGTGACTGATGATGGAAGTTAAATCCAATGTATAAAAAACAATACTGCATAGGAACCTGGAATGTTAGGTCCATAAATCAAGGCAAATTGGAAGTGGTCAAACAGGAGATGGCAAAGCCATGGTTTTTCCAGTGGTCATGTATGGGTGTGAGAGTGGGACTAGAAAGAAAACTGAGCACCGAAGAATTGATGCTTTTGAACTGTGGTGTTGGAGAAGACTCTTGAGAGTCCCTTGGACTGCAAGGAGATCCAACCAGTCCATCCTAAAGGAGATCAGTCCTGGGTGTTCATTGGAGGGACTGATGCTGAAGTTGAAACGCCAACACTTTGGCCACCTGATGCGAAGAACTGACTCCCTGGAAAAGACCCTGATACTGGGAAAAATTGAGCACCGGAGAAGGGGATGACAGAGGTTGAGGTGGGTGGATGTCATCAGAGACTCAATGGGCGTGAGTTTGAGCAAGCTCCAGGAGTTGGTGATGGACAGGGAGGCTTGGCGTGCTGCAGGCCATGGAGTCACAGAGAGCGGGACATGACTGAGCCCCTGAACTGGACTGGACTGAACCACTGCACTTACTATAGCAAATAATACAATTGACTTTATTCCTTTCATGTTTCCTACTACTTATTATGTGTTTAAATTTGTTATTTTATAATTTCTGCTTTTTTCCCTAGTTTGAACAAAATATCATTTTAATATCTTAATTTTAAGCTTACCCTGGGTAATATTTTATTTATCGTTTCACTAATTATTGTCTCTCTTTCTTTAGGACTCATGAAAAAACCTTTTCAAAATTATACGATAGAAAATGTTATTTTCTCAATCAAGTTGCTGTCATCTATGTTTGATTTTTTTTTTTTTAGCTCTTTTAAATATGAGATATTTGAACACTTAATGTCCCAGTGGTATTCTTTTCCCCTACTCGAAATGAAACTCTAGAAGTTCTATTCCTTTTCTCTCCCTTCATATGTACAATTTCTTGTTTTCTCTAATTAAATAAGTGTTTTATTTCAAAAATATTTTTAAACATTTCCTTATATCAGTACCCTTCGTTTAATTACTCTTCTATTTCAAGAATTGTTATGAAGCACTTATGTAATACACTCTCATGCCATCGCATTATCTAAAGGTATATAGCAATTCATGGTATTATCAATTTTAAGACACAACATTACTTTAACTACATTATTTTTTTCTCTAAAAAGGAATGAAATCCTCATAAAATTATAGCAAAGTGCTCTAATTCCCTAGACTTGTTTTAATTTTGTAAAAGCCAAAGTAACATTTATAAAGCTATTTAATTAATATTTCTACTATATTACTCCATATATCCAAAAAGTTACAAGCATGATTTAAGGTGTTATTGGAAATTCTTCATTTTCTAAGTCACCTGCTATTAATGCCTTCAACTCAGGGTCATGAATTGTTTAAGTTTTCCCACAAGATGTCATTATCCTCTGTGGGATTAAGAGTGTTGGTAATGCAGACTTCTCAAAAGAGGTGTCTATGCTTGTATTCCGTGGGCTGGAAGTTTCCAGGCAGATCAAACGTCTTCTGCTCTTCAGTGTCTTCACATTTCTCTAGCTGCAGATGTGGAAAGGATTCAGACACTCTTTGATTCCACACCAACTGAAAGTGTTCGGAAACCTTCGTGCACAATTATTTCACTCTTCTCCGAGGGAGTCTACAAATCCCAGTGGGCCCGATCTGACCTCGGATCTACTTTGTTCTGGTTCACAACACAGGACTGTCAGCACTGGGATCACGTGCTCACGTCTAACAGAGGAGGGTGATACCCACCAGCTTTCCAGCAGAGTCTGAGTTCTCCCTTGCCTATTGGACTCGGATGCTGACTGGCTAAGGAACTACATCTCAGGACTTGGAAGTAAAAATGAACAGGAATGCATCAAGATTGTCATTTTCCTGGAGCCCTCTGCATATTCACATATTTATATTTTACATATTCTTTAGCTTATATATCCTTTCATTTGTTTTTATTATGTCCTGTTTTGCGTTGGTTTTGTTCTCTTCGCAAGAAGTTTTTCTTCATGTCATTAACAACACTGTTTACATTTTATGAAATATAAAGATCCTGTTAAATCCCACTCATTTATTGAACGTCAGTATGTCCTATAAATAATATCGAGATTCTGTTGGTCTGTGTCATTGTCAGTGAGCTATTGTATGTCCTGAGTGTGATGGGTCAGTCTTCTCCCCAGGATACCGTTGAAGGGAGGAGGCAGAGCTCTGAACAGAACCCACCCAGATCCCACCACCTCCACTGCCATCCTTGCTCTTGCCAGCACGGATTCAGAAATCCTTTAGAATAGGCATGTTTCAATAATACTGCATATTTTATGTTTTTATCACCTAAAAATCCCCTGAGAAAACATAAGCTCCTCTCCCTCTCTTCCCTCCTTCCTTTTCCCAGTCAAGAGACTCCAAGTCATTCAACCATGATTGTCAGGCATACAATTGACATTAAGTTTAGAAAAAACATTTTAACTTTTGCAAATAATGGCAATGCTTTCAGCCTATTTGGCAAGACAACAATTGAGCCTATTATCTAAAGCATACCTGCTATATGACTCAATTCTTTGAAATAAACTTCCCAGTTTCAACTCACTGATATTTTTCTTTGTAGAACATATTTCTACATAATTCGTTCTCTCCTTGCAAACTGTGCTATTCTTGTTCCTGTTTACAGAAGCCAGAGTGACTTTAAAGTTGTGTTTGTTTGTTTGTTTTGTTTTATTTAAATCCCTAACGTTGGTCTCCAGTGTTTTTTTTTTCTTTCTTTAGATTTCCTGATTTCTTCATTTATCAATAGGATATTTTTACTCATTTTGTAGATTAATATTCATATTTTCTCCATTATCACTTCTGAATTTTAAGCTATAGAGATCTTGAGGTTTTAATCTATTAACTCTTTATCTCTGTGAAGAAAATCACCTTCGTTTTTCTTTTTACAATGTGCTGTTTCTTTCCTCTTTTCTTTTTATTGTGTTATACAGTAAACACACAGGTAAAGCCAAGCCCTCTGAAATAAGAATACCACCAGAAAGTAAGATCTTGAAATACAAAGTGAATAAATTTAACTTATTCCCCTAGAATAATCCTATCCATAAGGACAGGAACTAAGTAAACACATTATAAAACTATGTGCTGCTGCTGCTGCTAAGTCGCTTCAGTCGTGTTCGACTCTCTGCGACCCCATAGATGGCAGCCCACCAGGCTCCCTCGTCCCTGGGATTCTCCAGGCAAGAACACTGGAGTGGGCTGCCATTTCCTTCTCCAATGGAGGAAAGTAAAAAGTGAGAGTGAAGTCGCTCAGTCGTGTCTGACTCTTAGCGACCCCATGGACTACAGCCTACCAGGCTTCTCTGCCCATGGGATTTTCCAGGCAAGAGTATAAAACTATGTGATGTCCTTTAAATGGTACATTTACCGAAATTACAGAAATGAGCAAAAAAGATATGATGAGTCCCTGGAGTGAATAGGGCAACTATCACAGGCAAGGAGGTACTCAGAGTTTGGGATTGACACGTACATGCTGCTGTATTTAAAATAAATAACCAACAAGGACCTACTGTTTAGCACAGGGCACTCTGCTCAATATTCTATAATAACCTAAATGGGAAAATAATTTGGAAAGGAAGAAATAAATGTATATGTATAATTGAATCACTTTGCTGTATACAAGAAAGTAATACAACACTGTTAATCTACTATCCTCCAATAAAAAAATAAAAGCAATATTAATAGGTAAAAAAGGAACAAACAGCATAGAATGTGATATACATATAGCCCCAAAATGGAGCTAACTTTAAAAGTTTAATGACTATTAACTATAAAAGGAGAGGAGGAAAATGATAAGCAAAAAACAGAATGCTTATTCATGGGGAACTTTCATTCACTAGTCTCTGAAAAAACAAACATTAGAATGATATAAAGAAAAACATAATAAATAAGTGGGAAGGCATTTACCTTTCCCATTGATGTTACTATTTTTTCAAAAATGTTTTCTACACATTTCGCAGAATTATTTTCAGAATCAATTTATGAATATAATGAGGGAACTGCTCTCAGAACTCTGTCTACTTGCCTTTTTACCTCTAAAGTATTACATAAGTCAATATATTTATTCACTAAACATTGTTCTAAATAAGATACTTCTATTTAAAGAATTCATATCTGAAATGTAAAAATGTTTCACCATGTAAAACAAGCCAAAATTTTAGCGAGTTCTAAAGAAAATCTCCAATGAGGAGTTTTTAAATGGGTAGGACAAGATTATCAAGATTGGAATCATGTCAGATTGGCAAGATCTTCCATGCGTTTGGAAAAATTTGCTGTTTTCCAGAATTATACACTCCATACATAAACTAGCATCTCAGTTCATTATTTTAGAACTTCTTTGTCATCACACTGGAAACAGAGTTTAATTAAAGAATTATAGATACATATGAATTTTCCCCAAAGATCTAGGATGCTTAAATTCCAGTAGATCAGAGAATCTTTACTACATTTTTTCAAATGTCAGCTTCCTAAATTTTCTGTTTACTCTTCTTTGAATTGTATCCATTTGCATATTCTTTAATGCTATCCTAGAAGTAGTTTTTATTTATTGAGTAATGATAATTGTGAATGCCTTAAATTATAAGAGCACATGAGTTGTAATCTTTGCATCTCACAGACATCGATTGCCTGAGTTCTTGCCACAGACAAA
The DNA here is from genome assembly GCA_006408695.1 of Aepyceros melampus. Classification (NCBI taxonomy): domain Eukaryota; kingdom Metazoa; phylum Chordata; class Mammalia; order Artiodactyla; family Bovidae; genus Aepyceros; species Aepyceros melampus. The sequence goes on along the minus strand of SJXQ01009590.1, from coordinate 196,138 downwards.
CCGTCATTCTGTTGGTAGCTTACTATCTGAAGTCCTTTGATTAAAGTAACAGCCATACTCTAAATTGCACTCTGTAAAAAAAATACATATTTTATCAATGATCTAGATTACTTACAACTACACAGATTCTTATTTGATGCCTCTAATAAAATTAACGTATTTACTGTGGTATCATCTACAATATTGTACCATTTTTTGACTATATAGCAAAGATGTTGCTATTTTGTTTACAACTGGAGCAGTTTGAATCCTCTATCTGCTATAACTCTCTGCTGAGTATATGGTGATAGAGGAGTTTTAAAAAGCAAGGGGAATCTGTCCTAATACCCTTGCATTTTGAAATCTTCAGCAATATACCTGTTGCCGGCACTCACGTCTGTCTGTGATCAGAAGGTCTAGTTTTCCCTCTTAGGTTCCTGCCTCAACTACCATTTTCTGCAAATGAAGGGCAGGAATATCTGAAAAACTGCTCTTTATGTAGTTTTTCATAACTGTATGGAGACTATATTGGAGAATAAAAGTTGGAAAATATTTGAGAATATCACAGAATAAAAGACCCATAGCCCCATTTTATATGCATTCTCACATGAAGTTCCATACAGGCTTTATTCTCCCCAGTTTAGCTAACTTTGATCTTTGATGTCCTATGAAAATTTGACAACTCTCTGGCTATATTTCCAAAAGTTCCCAGATGTTTTCTATATAAAATTGATTTCCACCAAGACTACCCCGTCTGGAGTTGAATTTCTTATCCTCGTTACTCCAAATGAGAATCTGAATTCTTCTCTATTTTGGATTATTAAAAAAAAGGACAAAGTCCCTTTCAACTAGATTGATGTCGACAACATTCGTGCTAATCACTCCTTTACTTTCCTGACCCCATCCTCCCCCGGGTGAGTAGGAGGAGGGTGGGGCGTGAGCAATGGTGGGCTGTAGTTCTTCCCCAGATCTTCTAGGAGGTTCTCTCTTTTCAGAATCCTAGTATGGCCTGTGCTCTAGTGCAGTATAACAGTAAAGAATGAAATCATTCTGCAATGTAGTTTTACTATTGTCTGATTTTTTAATTCCACTTATCAGGAAAAACGTAATGTCTGAAGGACAAAAACAGATTTTGTTTTGTTTGCTTTCTAAACGTTATTTTCCATTGATGGCTATTGGTTATTACAAAATGTTAGCTGTGTTCCCCACATTGTACATACGTCCCTGAACCCAAGTTACAGCCAATTGTTTTTACATGCCATTCTGCCACCTCTGGAATGCCCCACCAGCTGGTAACTGCTGGTTTGTTCTCCTTATCTATGTTTCCTTTTTTTTTTGCTGATGTCATGTTCACCAGTTTGCTATATATTTTGGATTCCACGTGTGCGTGATATCATACGATATTTATCTTTCTCTGGCTCACTTCAATTAGCACGAGGCCTTCCAAGTGTATGGTGTTACTGCAGGTGACAAGATTTCATTCTTTCTATGGCTGAATACCATTCCACTTTATATATGCCCCTTCTCCTTTATCCTTTCATCTGCTGATGAATACTTAGGGTGCTTCCATATTTTGGCAACTGTAAACAATGCTGCTTTTAAACATCAGGGTATATTTTTTTGAGTCACTGTTTTTGTTCTCTTTTATTATTTTTTTTATTTTTTTGGATATCCGTCCAGGAATGGTAATTGCTGGGTTATATGGTGATGGTGATGGTGAAGTCACTCAGTTGTGTCCGACTCTTTGCGACCCCGTGGACTGTAACCTACTAGGCTTCTCCGTCCATGGGATTCTCCAGGCAAGAATATTGGAGTGGATTGCCATTTCCTTCTCCAGGGGATCTTCCTGACCCAGGGATCGAACCCCGGTCTCCCGCATTGGAGGCAGACGCTTTAACCTCTGAGCCACCCGGGAAGCCCGGGTTATATGGTGGTTCTAATGATATATTCAACTTTTTGAGAAGCCTCCATACAATTTTTCACAATGGCTGCACCAATTTACATTCCTATCAATATGTATAAGGGTTCCCTTTTCTCCACATCCTCACTGATGTTTTTATTTGTGTTCTTTTTGATGACAGCCATTCTGATAGTTGTGAGGTGACATGTCATTGTGGTTTTGATTTGCATTTCCCTGATAATTAGCAATGTTGACCTTCTTTTCATACGCCTGGTGGTCATCTATCTGCATTTCCTCTTTGAAAAACTGCCTTCCTTGGAGCGTGTGAGATTTTGTGCGTGCTCTTTAAGAGAGACATCTCCGTTTCCTACATCTCTGTGGCTCTCAGAAGTCAAGCAGGGTTGGGGTTCTTCTTCCTGGTGCCAGATCCCTGGGCTAGGGAGCCCAGTGTGGGATTTGCACGCCCTCAGTCCCTGGGGAGAACCTCTGAATTGCAATTATCTTCCCACTTGTGGGTCACCTACTTAAGGTGTGGGCATTTTTTTTTTAACAAAACGCCATTTTTTAACATTTTATTTATGTTGAAGTAATATAGTTTATTAACAATAGAGCATTCGTTTCACAGGTACAGCAAAGTGGTTCAGTTTTAAATATACGTGTATCTATTCTTTTTCAGATTTTTCCATGTAGGTTGTGACATAATATTGAGCAGAGTTTCCTGCGCTGTAAGTAGGTCTTTGTTGAAAGTTTTGTTTTGTCTTTGGTTTCTGTTTTAGCAGTAACCTCAGTTGCTGCTGCTGCTGCTGCTAAGTCACTTCAGTCATGTCCAACTCTGTGCGACCCCATACGTGGCAGCCCACCAGGCTCCCCTGTCCCTGGGATTCTCCAGGATAGAACACTGGAGTGGGTTGCCATTTCCTTCTCTAGTGCAAAAAAGTTAAAAGTGAAAATTGAAAGTGAAGTTGCTCAGTAACTACACTTAAACGTGTTGCTTGGTATTACAGTTCAGTGTTTCCTCTGATCTACAGTTGGTGTTTGCTAGAAGGAAATGGCAGCCCACTCCAGTGTTCTTGCCTGGGGAGTCCCAGGGATGGGGGAACCTGGTGGGCTTCCGTCTATGGGATCGCACAGAGTCGGAACGACTGACACGACTCAGCAGCAGCAGCAGCAGCAGCTCTGAGAGTTGCTTTTATTAGTGCTTCACAGTCTTTTCTCTCAGACCTCATTCTCAGCTGAATTTTGACTCTTCAGAGAACCTTTCCTTAATTGTACTACAGCAGGGTTTTGGTTTGCTTTTTTGTGACATATAAAGTTATTAATAGCCACTTTGAGGAGCTAGCATTAACAGTATGGTCAATTGGCTTGCAGTTCTCACACTTTTGGGTGGGTTAGTTAATTATTCTTTGTTATACAAAAGTTGCTGTAAAACAGAATAGTACTTATAGAGTGTTTGTCTCTTTGTCTAATTCAGTCTAATCTGTATATGGAATTCATTTGAAGGTATTTTTATACTTTCCTTGATCAATTTTGAAGGCCTCCAAATTTCTGTTGTCAGATTCCTTAAACTTTGCCCTTTTAAACATGTTTTTGGAGCTACAAAATTAACCTTAGGCCTTCACTTGTCTTTCAGTATATACCAAATTATTGATAGCCTCACTTTTACCTTATCTATAAGTCTTTGCAAATCTATAATTTAGGGAAACTGTGTATCTCTCTGCCTCTCCTTTTCTGAAGGAGCAGAAAAGTCCTGAGTAATATAAATATTTACTCAATTGAATAAGTGTTCATTTTCATCAGTACTTTTCCTAGTAATCAATATAACCATTAGTGTTCTATGCTCTTATTTTAAAACCTCCAATTAACTAAAAAAATGGGAGAAGTACTGTACATTTTCCATACAAAGATGCATATTAATCATGATGTGAAATTAAATAATTGCTGAGCACATTCTTAAGATAAATAGAACCATAGCATTGATTTAATATGAGAAAGTGACACATACAGCAGGCAAGATTTTTTAACTTAAAAAGAAATAAAGCAACATATTTTCTCATTTTAAAATAATTTTTTAAATAATTAACAAAAATATCAAACATTGAAATAATTAGGGATCAATTAGATACACATACATTATTTGTAGAATTCAAGAAGAAAAACATGGATTTTAGTAAAATATTTTTTCTTGTGACAACAATTAAATTTGAAAAGTCACCAAAAAAAAGTATTGTCTTCGAAAAACAGATTTGTACAAAAGAAAAATATTACTCAGAATATATAAAACAGAAAATGATTTTATTTATAAGGCTTGCAATAGAATGACTAAATGAGAATTTAATTTTAAAATTGTATAGTTATATAACACAGGGAGCTCAGTTCACTACTCTGCTATCTAGATGGGTTGGGTGGAGTTAAGTGGTAAGGAGGAGGTTCAAGAGGAGGGGACATATATATATATACACATGGCTGATTCACATTGTATCGCAGAAGCCAACACAATATTGTAAAGCAATTACTTTAATTAAAAATAAATTTTAAAAAGAGTAAAAAAAGACAGCATTATTTGCATGTTTTTTAAAATTATATACTTGTTGAAAGCTGAAATACACTAATCAGTTTCTAAATTTGAATTATTTTTCATCGTTATTTAATTCTTGACATTTTCTGTATTCTTAAATAACCAAAGTGAATCAAAATTAGCATATTATATTTAAAATCCATGATCCTTTTTATAATTGTAGTATAACTGATTCACAAAGTTGTGCCAATCTCTGCTATACAACAGATTTTCATTTAAATTAACTTTGAATATGCCATTGAGATAAACATTAAATGCAAAAGTACAGATACATCAAGTTGAAATCTGAAAATACAAACAATATCCATTGACATGAATTGGGTTCTAAATTGAAGAACAGAAGGACATACTGCAAGGAGCTTACACGATAAAGGTTTGCTAAAGGAAGCAAGATCATTAAGGTAGTTTCTTAGAAACAAATTAACCAAAGAAATTATAAATAATTTAACTAAAAGGATAATTAATGGAAATAAAACCTTAGTGTATTCCTATTCAGTGCATGGGAGAAATGTGTATATTTGCATGTGTGGTTATAACTGAAATTTAACCCTACTCTTCATTAATTTTAAATCATCAGTTTCTTTCCTTGTTGCTGTAAAGTATTACTGAATTTTTGCTAAAATGCCTGAAATTTTGAATAGCTATTGGTAAAGTTATCTTTGTAGACAATTTTGTTTCAATTTTTTTAAATTGGGGATATGCTTGCTTCACAAAACTGTGCTAGTTTCTGCTGTACACCAAAGCGAATCCGCCATATGTACACACACATCTCCTCCCTTCCAGATTTCCCGCCCATCTAGGTCACCGCACAGCGCTGAGTAAAGTTCTCCACACTCATCAGCAGGCTCTCACTCATTATCCATTCCAAGCACAGCTGTGTAGACATGACAATCCCACTTTCCCAATTCATCCAATCCCCCTTTCTGCTCTTGGTGTCCATATATTTGTTCTCCATATTTGTGATTTTATTTGTGCTTTGTAAATAAGTTGTCTGTTTCACTACTCTGGATTTCACAAATACATTTGAATATATATTTGTAATTCTATTTCTGGCTTTCTTCTCTCTTATGACAATCTCTAGGTCCATTCACATTTCTAAAATGGCCCAGTTTCACCCCTTTTAATGGCTGAGAAATATTCCTTTGTGCATATGTATAGCATCTTCTGTGTCCATTCATCTGTCAGTGGACATCTAGGTGGCTTGTATGTCCTGGCTACTGTAAACAGTGCCGCAGTGAACACTGGGATGCAGGCATCTTTTGCATTATGGCTTGCTCTGCATATATGCCCAGGACTGGTGCTGCTGGATCACATGGTGGCTCTGTTTTTAGTTCTTTTAAGGAAACTCCATACTGTTTTTCATAGTGGTTGTATCAAGTTACATTCCCACAGTACAAGAGGGTTCCCTTTCCTCTCACACCCTCTCCAGTAATTATTGTTTGTAGATTTTGTAATGATGGCCATTATGACTGATGGGAGGTGACCCTCATTGTAGTTTTGATTTTCATTTCTCTAATAATGAGTGAGGTTGAGAATCTTTTCCTGTGTTAGTTGACCATCTGTATGTCTTCTTTGGAGAAATGTCTATTTGGGTCTTCTGCCCATTTTTTGATAAGGTTGTTTTGTTTTGTTTTTGATATTGAGATGCATGAGCTGTTTGTAGATTTTGGAGATTAATTACTTGTAGTTGCTTCATTTGCAAGTATTTCTCCCATTCCAAGGGTTGTCTTCTCTTCTTATTTATGATTTGTTTTCATGTGCAAAAATATTTAAGTTTAATTAAGCCTATTTTTTATTTTTCTATTTTTATTACTCTAATTGGTGGGTCAAATAAGTTCTTGACATGATTCATGCCAAAGCGTGTTCTTCCTATGTTTTCCTCTGAGAGTTTTGTAATGTTAAGTATTTCATTTAGACCTTTAATCCATTTTGAGTTTATTTTTGTGTGTGGTATCAGACAGTGTTATAATATTATTCTTTTACATGTAGCTGTCCAGTTTTCCTGGCACCACTTATTGAAGAGACAGTCTTTTCTCATATGTATTCTGATCTTGCTGGATGAAGCACAAGTTGGAATCAAGATTGCCGAAGAAATATCAATAGTCTCAGATATGCAGATGGTACCACCTTTATGGCTGAAAGTGAAGAAGAACTAAAAAGCCTCTTGACGAAAGTGACAGAGGAGAGTAAAAAAGTTGGCTTAAAACTCAACATTCAGAAAACAAACATCATGGCATCCGGTCCCATCACTTCATGGAAAATAGATGGGGAAACAATGGAAACTGTGAGAGACTTTATTTTGGGGGGCTCCAAAATCACTGTAGATGGTGACTGCAGTCATGAAATTAAAAGACACTTGCTCCTTGGAAGAAAAGCTATGACCAAACTAGACAGCATATTAAAAAGTAGAGAGATTACTTTGCCAACAAAGGTCTGTCTAGTCAAGGCTATGGTTTTTCCAGTAGTCATGTATAGATGTGAGAGGTGGACTAGAAAAAGCTGAGCACCGAAGAATTTATGCTTTTGAACTGTGGTGTTGGAGAATACTCTTGAGAGTCCCTTGGACTGCAAGGAGATCCAACCAGTCCATCCTAAAGAAAATCAGTCCTGAATATTCATTGTAAGGACTGAGGCTGAAGCTGAAACTCCAACACTTTGTCCACCTGATGCAAAGAACTGACTCCTTCGAAAAGGCACTGATGCTGGAAAGATTGAAGGTGGAAGAATGAGGTGGTTGGATGACATCCCCAACTCAATGGACATGAGTTTGGGTAAATTCTGGGAGTTGGTGATGGACAGTGAGGCCTGATGTGCTGCAGTCCATGGGGTCACAAAGAGTCAGACATGACTGAGCAAGTGAAGTGAACAGATTCTTATCTTCTTTGTTATAGATTATGTGATCATAGGTGTGTGGGTTTTCTCTGGGCTTACTATATTGTTCCATTTATCTATATTCCTTTTTTTGTTTTATTTTTTACCAGTACGATATTATCTTGATTATTGTAGCTTTATAGTATAGCCTGAAATCAGGGAGCCTGATTCCTCCAGCTCCATTTTTTCTTTCTCAAGATTGCTTTGACTGTTTGCAGCCTTTTGTGTTTCCATACAAATGTAAATTTATTTGGTTTAAATTCTGTGAAAGATGTCATTTGTAATTTGATAGCGATTGCACTGAACCTGTAGATTGCTTTGGATAATATAGTCATTTTGACAATATTGATTCTTCCATCCAAGAATATGGTATATCTCTCCATCTGTTTGTGCTGTCTTTTATTTCTTTCATCAGTATCTTATAGTTTTCTGAACACAGAAATACAATACCTCCTTAGGTAGGTTTATTCCTGGGTATTTTATTATTTATGTTGCAATGGTAAATGAGAATATTTCCTTAATTTCTCTTTCAGTTCTTGTGTTGTTAGTGTATACAGATGCAAAAGGCTTCTGCTCATTAATTTTGTATCCTTCAACTGTACCAACTTCATTGATTAACTCTAGTAATTTTCTGGTAGCATCTTTACAATTTTCTATGGAAATTATCCTGTCATATGCAAATAGTGACAGTTTTACTTCTTCCTTTTTGTCTTTATATCCATTAGCATGATTGAGTTCTAGTTGCAATATTGCATGTGTATGTGGAAAAGGCTGAATAAGTGCACCATATTAAAGATTTTCTCTGCTATCCAAAAGTAGGGCATTCTTCGTCCAACTTTTCATAAACTGAAATGGCATAACATCAAGAAGCAGTTATCTTAGGACACATTCTTGCTAATGGATGCACAAAATCAAGTTAAAACACAGATCTTCAGAGACACACTTCAAAGCTATCAGGACTCAAACCTGAGCCGCTTGATGTAATTCCCAGGAAAAGCTTGGTTTTGTATTCTCAGTGCTCAGGATGTGTGCTTTGTCTTCAATAGCGCACTGCAAAACAAAAGTTAATGCTTTCTGCCATTTTTGTAAAAGTGAAACTCTTTTTTTTTAGTTAATGAAAATGAGTACTAATGAAGATCTTTCATAAAAGCTAAGTGGCATAAAGTGAACTTTTTCAAAAAGCAGGTGATACTTCTTTACTTAAGTCCATAAAAATATACTCACCTTTTGTAGAACTAGAGAACAATTATGTCAGAGGAAAAAAAATCAGTAAAATTATCAGCATCCTATATAGGCAGAAACCAGGAGTGAGTTTCAGCAAATGGTAGTTTCAATTTCATGTATTAAGCCTTCTGCCAACAGACTTTTAAGCCTGATATTCAATGACTCATTAAAAAACAAATAAGTTGTCCCTGAAGAACTGTGATCATATTTTATATGATGTTCATATAAATTCATCAATGATGAATTCATCAATGATGTTAACATGAAAATTTGATCTATTCTTCTTGAGTTACTTGGGAAATAGAATGTGAAGGCAGGATAGCAGCTGGAATTTTTAACAATTTTAAAACAATGACACAGGGACAAATCTAACTTCTGATAAATATGATAATCAAACAGAATGAAAATGTATATAAATACAAACTTTATGAAATTATTAAATAGATCTTCCAGATCTTTGCAGTTTTTGAACATGAGGCTAATGACAGAGTCTAATTTGGTTTAATTTTAGATAAGTCTACAAAATTAGATCAAAACGGAATCATATGTTGCCAATAAGCTAACTTACTTAGATTAAAAAGCTAATGATTCATCTTTGCATATACACATTTTGTCAAATGAGTCATAATTTGTTTCCAGAGTCATAAGGAAAATTAACTTTACTTTAGTATATCTATAAGTTGAGTAAAAGTAAACTAAAAACACTAAAGAAACATTTAAAGGAGCCTATAGATGGTGATCCTACGAATAGTAACAAAGAACACAATTTGTAAATTACATAAATCTATTTACCTTGATTTGCTCTAAATACAACCTTAGGTTCTACACTTAAAATTAACCCCTTCTATATAACTTCAAGCAGGATTTCATTTCCATCTTTATGTGCTACCTGTGGAAGAATGTCACTTTAGCACGTTTCATAAGCCTGGTTGGAAGTTGCAGTACCTTCTCTTAGTTTGGAATAAATTTTTCCACTTGATTTTGGTTTAAAAATATAATTGAAATAAATTATGTAATTATATTTTATCAAGCCAAGTATTCTTTACTGTTATAATAGAAAGTAAGCATAACATGAGCTGAGTGTTAAACATATGTTTCAATATATTCAAACATAATCTCTAAGATTTCCCATTTTACACATGGGAAAACAGAAACATTTCTCAGTGATTTGTGTAAGGTCATACAGTAAACAGCTGATAGTGTACTAGACAAAAATTGCCCTTCTGGAAGTTTAAAGTGATATTTCTTTGTAAAGAAAGCAAAGGACACAGAAGACATTGGTAAATATTAGCAATTATAATTGTGAGCTGTTAAGCTCTTATAAGATGGGAAGAGGAACTTGAAACATGGTTTAAATATATTTAGTATCTAATATGAATGACTCATCAGTAATAGAAGCATTGTAGGACTAACTTTACAATAAGCATAGAGTTTCAGAAATCAGACTAAAGAAATATTGTGAGTAGCATGGACTTTCTGTCAGAAAGGAAATATAGAGAAAATACTTCAAAGGACTAAAATAAATAGAATACTGTAAAAGTCCTATACAGATAATCTTTTCTAAAAGTATTTTTTCAGAATGAATTTATGCTATTTGGATAATTCTTAAAATTTCAGCTGAATAACTTTTGTGTCTGACTTGTTATTTAGTAATGTAGAACCTTCTCACAATACTTAATAATAACAGTTTTAAATAGTAATACAATTTTAAAATAATACAATAATAAAATATTTTTTATAAAAATAATAAAAATAGTTTTTTATATAATGTAACATATTACAAAGTAAACTGCTTAAAATGAAATGATATGGAACTATTTCATTTTAGTAATTACCAGGAGGGGAAAAGAAGGTATAGAAAAATGATTCATAGTATGGAACAAACATTTCTGTGCAAAGAAAATAAAAGTTTTCTGAATTTTAAATACTTTTTATGTGTTTTTTATGCCACTGAAAATACAGTCATTTTGCCTAATGATTGAGCCATTCAGCTTTCTGAATTTCTAAGAATGAGAAAAAGTATATTTTGCTATATCAATTCTTAATAAGACCTTAAAAATCTTAATATAGTTTCATAAGTATATTCATTAGTAACTACTTTTCCATTGGATGTTCACACCTTGTTTACAAGTATGAAGACTAAAAGGGGATTTTTATTCTATGGTAGGTATATTAATAGATGATACATTGAAAGTGCTTGCTGGTAATGAGCTTGATTGTTTCCTAAAACAATGTATACCTTCTTAAATTTTATATTATCAGAAAATTGCCGATTTTGTCATACTGCAGGATTATTTCCTAAGAATAATATATATTACATTCTAGTGGATCATATGTGTCGCTTGAAAATACTGTGACCAAAATTCATTTTTTCACACTAATTTTTTAATGCAAAATGCAACACTCTTTGCTCAGTACCTGGCAAAATTCTAATTGCCAGGACCAAAGGTTAAACTTATAACAGCACACAAGTTATTAAGAGATTAAATATTTTTATTATTGTATCCTGAAAAATAGCAACAAAACTAGAATAAGTAAATAAGTAAATTGTTCTAGTGAGGAAAATAACTCCAAACTGAGTTTTTTGTTTGTTTGTTTGTTTTTCAACTGCTTAGTTCTAAAGTTGAGTTCAGTTCAGTCACTCACTTGTGCCTGACTGTTTGCAACTTCATGGACTGCAACACGCCAGGTCTCACTGTCCATCACGATCTCCCAGAGCTTGCTCAAACTCACGTCCATCGAGTCGGTAATGCCATCCAACCATCTCACCCTCTGTCATCCACTTCTCCTGCTCCCTTCAATCTTTCCCAGCATCAGAGTCTTTTCCAGTGAGTCAGTTCTTCCCATGAGGTGGCCAAAGTATTGGAGTTTCAGCTTCAGCATCAGTCCTTCCAATGAACACCCAGGACTGATCTCCTTTAGGATGGACTGGTTGGATCTGCTTGCTGTCCAAGGGACTCTCAAGAGTCTTCTCCAACACCACAGTTCAAAAGCATCAATTCTTCAGTGCTCAGCTTTCTTCATAGTCCAACTCTCACATCCATACATGACCACTGGAAAAACCATAGCCTTGACTAGACAGGCCTTTGTCGACAAAGTGATGCTGTGCTTTTTAATACACTGTCTAGCTTTGCCAGAGTTTTTCTTTGAAGAAGCAAGCGTCTTTTAATTTCATGGCTGCAGTCACCATCTGCAGTGATTTTTGATCCCAGAAAAATAAAGTCTGACACTGTTTCCCCATCCATTTCCCATGAAGTGATGGGACCAGATGCCATGATCTTCGTTTTCTGAATGTTGAGCCAATTTTTTCACTCTCCTCTTTCACTTTGATCAGGAGGCTTTTTAGTTCCTCTTCTTTCTGCCATAAGGGTGGTGTCATCTGCATATCTGAGGTTATTGACATTTCTCCCGGCAATCTTGATTCCATCTTGTGCTTCTTCCAGCTCAGCATTTCTCATGAGGTGAAGGTGAAGTCACTCAGTCGTGTCTGACTCTCTGCGACCCCGTGGACTGTAACCTACTAGGCTATTCCGTCCATGGGATTCTCCAGGCAAGAATACTGGAGTGGATTGCCATTTCCTTCTCCAGGGGATCTTCCCGACCCAGGGATCGAACCCAGGTCTCCCACATTGGAGGCAGACCCTTTAACCTCTTGAGCCACCAGGGAAGCCCCTTCTCATGAGGTACTCTGCAAACATCTGCTTCATTAACTACACTAAAGCCTTTGACTGTGTGAATAACAGCAAACTGTGAAAAATTCTTCAAGAGATGGGAATATCAGACCATCTTACCTGCCTCCTGAAATATCTGTGTGCATATCAAGAAGCAGCAGTTAGAACCAGTCATGGAAGAATGGACTGGTTCCAAATTGGGGAAGGAGTACGTCAAGGCTGTATATTGTCACCCTGGTTATGTAACTTATATGCAGAGTCTGAAGCAGATTTTTTTTTTCTAGAATTCTTTTTCTTTTTCTATGATCCAACAGATATTGGCAATTTGATCTCTGTTTCCTCTAAATCCAGCTTGAACATCAGGAAGTTCTCAGTTCACATACTGTTTGAAGCCTAACTTGCAGAATTTTCAGTATTGATTTCCCAGCATGTGAGATGAACCTATTTGTAAAGGGGATTTAATGATGTTTTTAAAAAATGTATTTTAAATAACAATAGAAAATAAATATCTTTCCTTGAGAATTTCTAAACTTTTCCACAGGACGTTTATTTACTCCTTAACAGATAGCTTTTGTTCCATTTCTAAATCATGTCTGACTTTTTTCTACCCCATGAACTGCAGCATTCCTGACTTTCCAGTCCTTCACTATCTTCCAGAGACTGCTCAAACTCATGTCCATTGAGTCAGTGATGCCATCTAAACTTCTTGTACTCTGTCATGCCCTTCTTCTGCCTTCAGTCTTTCTCAACATCAGGGTCTTTTTCAATGAGTCAATTATTGGAATTGGAGATTCAGCTTTAGCATCAGTCCTTCCAGTGAATATTCTGGGCTGAGAGTATACAACGTTGACGTATCTTTCCCAATTTTGAAGCAGTCTCTTGTTCCATGTTCTGCTCTAACTATTGCTTCCTGATCTGTATACAGGTTTCACAGGAGACAGGTAAAGTGGTCTGATATTCTCATCTCTTAAGGAATTTTCCCAGCTTGTTGTGATCCACACAGTCAAAGTTTTAGGGTAGTCACTGAAGCAGAAGTAGGTGTTTTTCTGGAATTTCTTTGCTTTTTCCATGATCCAATGGATGGTGCCAATTTAATCTCTGGTTTCTCTACCTTTTCTAATTCCAGCTTGTACATCTGGAAATTCTTGGTCCATGTACTGCTGAATCCTGACTTCAACAACATTTAGCATTTCCTTGCTAGCTTAGGAAATGAGCACAGTTGTATGGTAGCTGGAACATTCTTTGGCATTGCCCTTCTTTGGGATTGGAACAAATATAAACCTTTTCCAGTTTTGAGGCCATTGCTGAGTTTTTCAAACTTGCTGATATATCCAGTGCAGCAAATTCTAAAAGAGATGGGAATATCAGACCACCTGACCTGCCTCTTGAGAAATCTGTATGCAGGTCAGGAAGCAACAATTAGAACTGGACATGGAACAACAGACTAGTTCCAAATAGGAAAAGGGGCATGTCAAGCTGTATATTGTTACTCTGCTTATTTAGCTTATATGTAGAGTACATCATGAGAAACACTGGGCTGGATGAAGCACAAGCTGGAATCAAGATTGCCAGGAGAAACGTCAATAACCTCAGATATGCAGATGACACCACCCTTATGGCAGAAAGTGAAGAAGAACTAAAGAGCCTCTTGATGAAAGTGAAAGAGAAGAGTCACAAGGTTGGCCTAAAGCTCAACTTTCAGAAAACTAACATCGTGGCATCTGGTCCCATTACTTCATGGCAAATACATGGGGAAACAGTGGAAAATTTTGGGGCTCCAAAATCACTGCAGATGGTGACTGCAGCCATGAAATTAAAAGATGCTTACTCTTTGGAAGGAAAGTTATGACCAACCTAAACAGCATATTAAAAAGCAGAGATATTACATTGTCAACAAAGATCCATCTAGTCAAGGCTATTGTTTTTCCAGTTGTCATGCATGGAGAGAGTTGTACTATAAAGAAAGCTGAGTGCCGAAGAATTGATGCTTTTAAACTGTGGTGTTGGAGAAGACTCTTGAGAGTCCCCTGGATTCAAGGAGATCCAACCAGTCCATCCTAAAGGAGATCAGTCCTGGGTGTTCATTGGAAGGACTGATGCTGAAGCTGAAACTCCAATACTTTGGCCACCTGATGTGAAGAGCTGACTTTTTGAAAATACCCTGATGCTGGGGAAGATTGAGGGCAGGAGGAGAAGGGGACAACAGAGGATGAGATGGTTCAATGCCATCACCGACTCAATGGACATGAGTTTTGGCAAACTCTGGGAGTTGGTGATGGGCAGGGAGGCCTGGCATGCTGCAGTTCATGGGGTTGCAAAGAGTCAGACATGACTGAGCGACTGAACTGAACTGATTGAGTGCAGCACTTTAACAACATCATCTTTTAGGATTTTAAATAGCTCAGCTTGAATTCTATCACCTCTACTAAGTTTGTTTGCAGTAATTGTTCCTAAGGCCCACTTGACACTCCAGGATGTGTCGCTGTAGGTTAGTGATCCACCATCATCGTTATCTGGTTCATTAAGCTTTAAGCAAACCTCTGTTTTGTGCAGAATAATTTTGTATGCTATTAAAAATAAATCATCAGTATAATTTTATACTGTAATGGAAAGTGTATGCTTGAAATAGATTGCATTTGAGTCATATGATTAGGTGCTAGACATGCCAACATAAAGATACATGACCGTAGAGACTTATAGAGGGCTAAACCCTGAATTATAGAACATTTTGTCCTATAGAATTTGACAACTCTCACTGTGGCTGTCTCCTTTTTGGTTTCCTTGTGGTCTGAATTAAATGCTCTCTTCTTGTTTAAGGACTTCTTGAAACCTTCAAAATAAGTCCAAGCTGCATGATCTAATTTCATTCTGCTGTTATTTTCCTTCCCAGGAATGATAAGCCATGTATTTATTGTGTGTTGAATATCTTTTTAAGAATCATTCAATACATGTCTGTCCCATTATCAGACACCTGATGTCCAGTACAGCTCTCCATAAGTATTTTTGAGTGAAAACTGTAATGATTGAGCATGAATTCCTTCTACCATTTATAGAATTATATAATAATGTGTTGAAAATGGCATGTATAACGGGTTGATCTGTCCACCTATATGACGGTTGATTCTGCTATAAACATCTTTGACAATTATAAGGTCAATGAGTCTCCATTTGAAAACCTGTGATTGGACATGTATTAACCCTGGCTGCTGCCAGTTCATCATTGTGGCTTCCCTGATAGCTCAGCTGGTAAAGAATCTGCCTGCAATACAGAAGACTCTAGTTCAATTCCTGGGTTGGGAAGATCTGCTGGAGAAGAGATAGGCTACCCAATCCAGTATTCTTGGGCTTCCCTTGTGGCTCAGCTGGTAAAAGAATCTGTCTGTAATGTGGATGATCTGGGCTTGATCCCTGGGTTGGGAAGATCCCCTGGAGAAGGAAAAGGCTACTCACTCCAGTATTCTGGTCTGGAGAATTCCATGGACTCTATAGTCTATGGGGTTGCAAAGACTTGGACACAGCCAGTGAACTTCACTTTAACCCAGTTCATTATTACACAAATTTCACAGTGTAGTCAACATCACACACTGAATGATTATAGTAGAGTCTCTCTGTTTTGCTTGCTCAGAGGATCAAGGCCAACCAGCTGTTTACAAGCACAACCCGGAAGTTCGGAGGAGTTGATCAGTACGGAATGGGGACTGAATTGATGGGTAAGTGCCGCCCTCTCCCCTTTCTCTGATACAAGAATTCTGAGGGTCTCCAGTTGCCCATCATTATAAAAAGCTGGTTGTCATGATTTTATTAATATGTGTCCTCTATCTTGTTCTCAATTTCCTCTTCCTTTTTTGTTTTTGCTTCTGAATGCATGAATATTCTGCCAAATATATAAATCCTTATATACAGACATACAAATCCAAATATACAAATCCTTTGTTTGCCAAGCATACAAATCCTTATTTCATGGTCTGCTTTCAAAGGAATCCATACTAAGAACTATTCAATTCTAAATAACTATCCTTGTACTATTAGAGCTTAGTAAATTCTGATATTTTTGTGAAAGCAAAGAAATATTGAAGTACCATTGACTATCTTAAAATAGTTGTTTATTTTTCTTATGCTCTAAGTTATATTCTAAGTGTTTTTACATTAACAATTTTTCATGCAAAGACTATATATTTATATCTATCTCTTTCAAATACTGTATTGATGTGTCATATCCATTTCAAAAACATGTCAGCATGTTTTAAGGCATATGACATATCTTTCTGCCTTTACGTACAACTCAGATGATATAAGTGCTGCTATTATGGTCTTTAACAATTGATAAAAGGAGACACTAAATATAAAATCATCAAGGACAGAAAATGTTCTCATCCCTCAGTTAGAGTTGTTCTAAATTTAATCCACTCACTGGAATAATTTATATTCTTTCTGGAATAACTTTAAAAATCTTTATCTACATTTTTGTTTCAAAAATCATAAAGAATGCATATTATGTTTAATCTAATCTTTTATTTAAAATCAATATTATGATACAGGATTGAAATGTTGTAATAGAAGTTAAACTTATTTAAATTAAAATTTGTTATTAATCATTTCATTTATTCTTTATCACAATTTTATGATATATATTGTCCTCACTTTAAAGAGGGTAAAAATTATCGTTGGATGATCTAAAGCTGATTAAGTATATATATATATTCAGACATCCATATTAATATATGGTGGATTGAGAGTTTTCTCAGATATTTTTGACTCACAAATATTACTTTCATAATATATTTTATCAGCACAATAATAATGCTCAGAATTGCAGTTTTTTAAATCAATATTTTGGTCACATGATGTGAAGAGCTGACTCATTAGAAAAGACCCTGATGCTGGAAAAGATTGAGGGCAAAAGGAGGCAGAGGTTGAGATGTTTAGATAGCACAGCCAACTCAATGGATGTGAATTTGAGCAAACTCTGGGAGGTAGTGAAGGACAGGGGTGTGTGGTGTGCTGCAGACCCTGGGGTCACGAACAGTTGGACACAATTCAGTGAGTGAAAAACAACATCAATAGCTGTTTACAATACTGTGTTAGTTTCAAGTGTAGAGCAATATGTATAGCACAGGGGATTATAGTCAGTATCTTGTAGTGACCTGTAACGGAGAAGGCAATGGCAACCCACTCCAGTACTCTTGCCTGGAAAATCCCATAGACGGAGGAGCCTATAGGCTGCAGTTCATGGAGTCGCTAGGAGTCAGACAAGACTGAGCTACTTCACTTTCACTCTTCACTTTCATGCATTGGAGAAGGACATGGCAACCCACTCTAGTAATCTTGCCTGGAGAATCCCAGGGACAGAGGAGTCCGGTGGGTTGCCATCTATGGGGTCGCACAGAGTTGGACACAACTGAAGCAACTTAGCAGTAGCAGCAGTGACCTGTAATAGAAAATGATATGAACAACTATCAATATATATATATCAGTCAGTTCAGTTGCACAATGGTGTCTGACTCTCTACCACCCCATGAATCGGAGCATACCAGGCCTCCCTGTCCATCACCAACTCCCAGAGT
>SJXQ01009590.1:0-177145 GCA_006408695.1 Aepyceros melampus | reverse complement strand
TTTCACAGTATCATCTTTTAGGATTTGAAACAGCTCAACTGGAATTCCATCACCTCCACTAGCTTTGTTTGTAGTGATGCTTTCTAAGGCCCACTTGAGTTTCCCTTCCAGGATGTCTGGCTCTAGGTGAGTGATCACACCATTGTGATTATCTTGGTCGTGAAGATCTTTTTTGTACAGTTCTTCTGTGTATTCTTGCCACCTCTTCTTAATTTCTTTTGCTTCCGTTAGGTCCATACCATTTCTGTCCTTTACTGAGCTCATCTTTGCATGAAATGTTCCCTTGATATCTCTCATTTTCTTGAGATCTCTAGTCTTTCCCATTTTGTTGTTTTCCTCTATTTCTTTGCATTGATCTCTGAAAAATGCTTTCTTATCTCTTCTTGCTATTCTTTGGAACTCTGCATTCAGATGCTTATATCTTTCCTTTTCTCCTTTGCTTTCATAGCGCTTTTGAAACCCCCCAAAATAAAGTCTGTCACTGTTTCCACTGTTTCCCCATCTATTTCCAATGAAGTGATGGGTCCAGATGCCATATCTTAGTTTTCTGAATGTTGAGCTTTAACCCAAATTTTTCACTCTCCTCTTTAACTTTCATCAAGAGGCTCTTCAGTACCTCTTCACTTTCTGCCATAAGTGTGGTGTCATCTGCGTATCTGAGGTTATTGATATTTCTCCCGGCAATCTTGATTCCAGCTTGTGCTTCTTCCAGCGCAGCATTTCTCATGATGTACTCTGCATATATGTTAAATAAGCAGGGTGACAATATAAAGCCTTTGACGTACTCTTTTTCCTATTTTGAACCAGTTTGTTGTTCCATGTCCAGTTCTAACTGTTGTTCTCAACCTGCATACAGATTTCTCAGAAGGCAAGTCAGGTAATCTGGTGTTCCCATCTCTTTAAGAATTTTCCACAGTTTGTTGTGGTCCACACAGTCAAAAGCTTTGGCATAGTCAAAGAAGCAGAAATAGATGTTCCTCTGGAACTGTCTTGCTTTTTCGATGATCCAGGGGATGTTGGCAATTTGTTCCTCTGCCTTTTCTAAATCCAGCTTGAATAGCTGGAAGTTCACAATTCATGTACTGTTGAAGCCTGGCTTGGAGAACTTTGAGCATTACTTTGCTAGCGTGTGAGATGAGTGCAATTGTGCAGTAATTTGAGCATTCTTTGGCATTGGCCTTATTTGAGTTTGGAATGAAGACTGACCTTTTCCAGTCCTGTTGTCACTGCTGAGTTTTCCAAAGTTGCTGGCATATGAGTGAAGCACTTTAACAGCATCATCTTTTAGGATTTTTAATAGCTTAACTGAAATTCCTGGAGAATCCCAGGGACAGGGGAGCCTGGTGGGCTGCTGTCTGTGGGGTCACACAGAGTTGGACATGACTGAAGCGACTTAGCAGCAGCAGCAGCAACTGAAATTCCATCACCTCCACTAGCTTTGTTTGTAGTGATGCTTCATAAGGACCATTGACTTTGCATTCCAGGATGTCTGGCTCTAGGTGAATGTTCACACCATCGTGATTATCTAAATGAAGCATGGCAAAGGCTAATAGAGTTTTACCAAGTTTCACACACTTACCATAGCAAACACCCTCTTCCAACAACACAAGAGGAGACTCTACACATGGACATCACCAGATGGTGAAAACAAAATCAGATTGATTATATTTTTTGCAGCCAAAGATGGAGAAGTTCTATACAATCATCAAAAACAAGACTGGGAGCTGACTGTGGCTCAGACCATGAACTCCTTATTGCCAAATTCAGACTTAAATTGAAGGAGATAGGGAAAACCACTAGAACCTTTGGGTATGACCTAAATCAAATCCCTTAGGATTATACAGTGGAAGTGAGAAACAGAGTCAAGGGATTAGATCTGATAGACAGTGCGCCTGAAGAACTATGGACAGAGGTTCCTGGCACTGAACAGGAGGCAGGGATCAAGACCATCTCCAAGGAAAAGAAATGCAAAAAGGCCAAATGTTGTCTGAGGAGGCCTTACAAATAGCTGTGAATAGAAGAGAAGTGAAAGGCAAAGGAGGAAAGGAAAGATATACCCATTTGAATGCAGAGTTCCAAAGAATAGCGAGGAAAGATAAGAAAGCCTTCCTCAGTGATCAATGCAAAGAAATAGAGGAAAAGAACAGAATGGGAAAGACTAGAGTTCTCTTCAAGAAAATTAGAGATATCAAAGGGACATTTCATGCAAAGATGGGCACAATAGAGGACAGAATGTTATGGACCTAACAGAAGCAGAAGATATTAAGAAGAGGTGGCAAGAATACACAGAAGAACTGTACAGCAACCAGATTAACCTACCATATTTGTTGCTGTTTTGCCTGTGTTCTTTGTTTCTGTTGTGTCTCCTTTTTTCCTATCTTTGTGATTAACTGAGCATTTGATAGTTCAATTTTCTCTCCTCCTTAGCATACCAGTTACTTTTTAAAATTCCTTTTAGTCATTACCCTTGAGTTTACAATATATGTACATTAATCCAAGTTCACTTTCAAATAGCATAATCCACTTCCTAGTGTAAGTGCTTTATAATAGGAAAATATTCCTAAAATCTTCCTCTCACCTTTTGCATTCTTGCTGTCATTCGTTTCACTTATACATAAGCATGCATATTTTAGGGACTTCGCACCCAAATAAAGTGGTAAAGCATCCTCCTGCCAGTGTAGGAGACACAAGAGACATGGGTTTGGTCCCTGGGTCCAGAAGATCCCCTGGAGTAGGAGAAGGCAACCCATTCCAGTATTCTTGCCTGGAGAAACCCATGGAGAGAGGAGCCTGGAGGACTACAGTCCATGGCATCGCAGAGTCAAACACGACTGAGCAACTGAGTATGCACTGAGTACATATTCTAACAGCACACCTGTCACATATATTATGCATGAGCATACATATTCAGATCCATTGTTATTTTGAACAAACTGTTATGTTAGATCAATTAATAAGACAAGTTTTTTTTTGCCTTCATTTATTCTTTCTCCAATGCTTTCCTTTCTTTATGTATATCTGAGTTTCTGATCTATATGTGTTTTCCTTCTCACCAAAGAATTACTTTTAATATTTCTTGCAAGGAAAGTCTACTGGCAACAAATTTCTTTAATTTTTGTTTTTCTGAGCATGTCTTTATTTCTCCTTCACTTTGAATGATAACTGCACAGAACATAAAATTCTATGTTCTTGTTGGGTTTTTTGCTTTCCTCTCAGCATTTGGGGTCGCACAGAGTCGGGCATGACTGAAGCGACTTAGCAGCAGCAGCAGCAGCATTTTAAATATTTCACTCTTTTCTCTTGTTGCTCACATGAATTCTGAGGAGAGATCAGATGTAACTCTAATTTTTGTTCCTTTACAGGTAAGTTTTCCCCAAGCTTCTTACAGGAAGTTTTCTTCAGTTTTGATTTTCTGTAGTTTGAAAATGATGCCCAGATGTTGACCTTCATCGTGTTTGATGTTCTTCGAGCTTTCTGGACCTGTAATTGAATATGTGACATTAATTTGGGGAGATTCTGGTATTATTGCATGAAATATGTTCTTCTATTTCTTTATCTCTCTTCCATCTCCTTCTGACATTGCTATTACCTTTATACTATATTATGGATACAATTATGTAGTTGCCCTATAGTTCTTAGATATTCTACTCCTTTTTTTTCTGCTATTTTTTTTTTTTCAGTTTGTTTTTCCCTTTTGGAGGTTTCTATTGAGATAGCCTCAAGTTCAGAGATTCTTTCCTCAGCCACATTCAGTATATTAATAAGTCCATCAAAGACATTCTTCGTTACTGTTATATACTGTTTACTTATCCATCAGAGCCTTAATTTTATTAATCACAGTTGTTTTAAATTCCTTGTCTTATAATTCCAGCATCCTTGCTGTATCTGAATCTGGTTTTGATGCTTACTCTGTCTCTTCACAATGTGTTTTTTATTTTTTTAATTTTGTTTACTTATTTACCTTTTAATATGGCTTGTAATTTGTTTTAAAAGCCAGACATATTAATAATATACTGGATAAAAAGCAACTATAATCCTTTAGTAATGTGACTGTATGGTATGTGGGCAAGGGGACCCTTCTATAAGCTTGCGATTAGGTCTCAGTGTTTTAGTGAGGCTGTTCTAGCCTTAATTTTATTAATCACAGTTATTTTAAATTCCTTGTCTTATAATTCCAGCATCCTTGCTGTATCTGAATCTGGTTTTGATGCTTACTCTGTCTCTTCAAAATGTGTTTTTTATTTTTTTAATTTTGTTTACTTATTTACCTTTTAATATGGCTTGTAATTTGTTTTAAAAGCCAGACATATTAATAATATACTGGATAAAAAGCAACTATAATCCTTTAGTAATGTGACTGTATGGTATGTGGGCAAGGGGACCCTTCTATAAGCTTGCGATTAGGTCTCAGTGTTTTAGTGAGGCTGTTCGTCATGACTGTGACCTTCACATGTGTTTCTGAGTCTTGCCCCACTCCCACCCTCATCAGTGGGATGACATGGCTGGAGGGGCTTGACACTAAGTCATGTCCAACTCCTTGCAATCCCATGCAATACAGCACACCAAGGTTCCCTATCCTTCAGCATCTCCTGGAGTTTACTCAAACTAATATCCATTGAGTTGGTGATGCCATCCAACTATCTCATCCTCTCATCCCCTTCTCCTCCTGCCTTCAATCTTTCCCAGCATCAGGGTCTTTTCCAATGAGTCAGCTCTTCGCATCAAGTGACCAAAGTATTGGAGCTTTAGCTTCAGCATCAGTCCTTTTGATTTCCTAATTAATCTTGGTGAAGGTTTTTCCCTTCCCCCAGTTAAGTTAGGCTCTGATAAAACCACTGCGGGCTATGCTCCGGTGTAACTATGGGCTCCAGAAAGCTGACCTTGTTAACCTTGTTAAAAAGAACAGAATACGTAGATTTGTTTCAGAATAATTCCTTTTCCCATCCGCCTACCAGAAATACAATCTTTGTTTTTCCGTATATTCACTGTGAGAACCTGGCAGAACTCCAGGAAGTAAAAATCACAAAAGTGTGTCATCCCCTCACAGTCAGCGACTGAGTCCCGCTGGGTTTTTGTCTCTCAGCCCTCTCCATGCTGAGCCTCTGGCAATTCCTCAGTTAGAGTTCAGGTTTTCCACCCTGATGCTGGCTCCCGTGGTTGTGTCAGCTTTTGGGTTTCTGCCCTGGTAAGGAGTGAGTCTCTGTATCTTCTTGAGTATCTAAGAAGATTTGTTCATTTTCTGGTTTGTTTGACTTTTCATTTGTTAAGATGAAGTGACTACTTTTAAGGTTCTCACAGGCTGGACTGGAAACCAGAAGTCCCCTCAGTAATTTTTAAAAACCTGAATGCAGTAATTTTGCCTTTGGTGATTCCTACCATTCCAATATAGTTATGTCACATTTAAAACTTAAGATTTGTATTGTTGATTAGTAGAGAAGGGGTAAATTCCCTTCCTCTAAATAATTTTTGGCTTTCCTTGCCTCATTTTCCATTGGTATCTTTAGTTTTCTATTCAGTTAGTTCATTTCAGTCGCTCAGTCGTGTCCGACTCTTTGCGACCCCATGAATCACAGCACGCTAGGCCTCCCTGTCCATCACCAACTCCCGGAGTTCACTCAAACTCACGTCCATCGAGTCAGTGATGCCATCCAGCCATCTCATCCTCTGTTGTCCCCTTCTCCTCCTGCCCCCAATCCCTCCCAGCATCAGAGTCTTTTCCAATGAGTCCACTCTTTGCATGAGGTGGCCAAAGTACTGGAGTTTCAGCTTCAGCATCATTCCTTCCAAAGAAATCCCAGAGTTGATCTACTTCAGAATGGACTGGTTGGATCTCCTTGCAGTCCAAGGGACTCTCAAGAGTCTTCTATTACTCGTCTCTAATTTGAGTTTAAACTCTCTCAGAAAAATACACCTCCCTTCAATATAGTAAAACAAATCAAATACTCTTTTGGTTTTCTTTCTTTTTAGTTACTTTTAATTACAATATTCTTACTGGAGATTGCGGTCTTTCTTTTCTAATTTGTACATGATTGGTCTAGGTCTGCTACCTAGCTGTCATCCTAAAACTGCTTTTCATCAACTGGTAAATTTCATTACGTCTCTTAAAAGTTAGATAATTTCTTAAATGCATATTTTTCTTTTTATTGCTTTACCCATTGTTCTGATAGAGCGTATGTTACAGCAGCTTCCGGAGAATGGATGTGGAAGGTTACATTTTTATGAGTGTATGTCTGAAGATGTCCTGACTAATTGCCTCAGATTTAATTGGTAATGTTGAGGAGTATAAATTTCCGTATTGAAAATCATTTAGCCAGAATCTGCTATTCCATTGGTTCCGTTCTAAGTTTGACTGTAGAGAAATCTGGTACTGGTCTGATTCCTGAAATTTTTGATGCGACTCGATTTTTTTCTTACTTCACATACTTGGAAGATCTCTTCATCCCCAGAGATTTTAAATTGCATCACAATGTGTTTTAATATGGTTCTTTTTCATTCATTTTGTTGGAAGCCCCATAGGACCTTCCAATATAGAAATATGTGTTCTTTCAAGACTTTTACTCCATCAGCTGCATAAGGCAGAAAAAAAGAATCTGTCCCCATTTTTAAAGAATCTTTGTGGAGAGGCCTCGAGTACCAAGGGGAATAGTTTTTGCCAAAATTCCCCTAATAGGCAGTTGTTTTTTTTTTTTTTTTTTGGCCAAAACTCCCCCTAATAGTCACAGCTAAACACAAATGTTTAGAAGCAGGTAGCCTCTGGCAGGAAAAACAGCTTCTTGTTATTGCCTATGTTTCCACACTGTTCTTTCAATGATTTGATTTTTTTTTCTTTTTTATGTTTTTGTTGTTCAGTTGTTGTCATGTCCAACTCTTTGTAACCCCATGGACTGCAGCACACCAGGCTTCCCTGTCATTCACCGTCCCCCAGAGTTTGCTCAAATTCATGTCCATTGAGCCAGTGATGCCATCCAAGCATTTTATCTTCTGTCGCCTCCTTCTCCTCCTGCCCTCAATCTTTCCCAGCATCAGGGTCTTTTTCAATGAGCCAGCTCTTCACATCAGGTGGCCAAAGTCTTGGAGCTTCCCTGATGGCTCAGATGGTAAGGAATCTGCCGCAATGAAGGATACTCTGGACATGAATTCGATCCCTGGGTTGGGAAAATCCCCTGGAGCAGGCAATGGTATTCTTGCCTGGAGAATTCCATGGACAGAGGAGCCTGGTGGGCTACAATCCATGTGGTCCCAAAGAGCTGGACATGACTGAACAACTAGCACTAACTGATTTAATGTGAAAAGAGAGAATGTTTTCCAGGTATACAGTTTCAAAGAGGGACTGATAGAGATGATAGATAAATATGACAATTATATCACAGATGCTTAAGTTGCACTCATGTGTCATTTATCTTGACAAAGTTTAAGTTTCCTGCAGCCTTTATAGCAAAAATTTACCTTTGGTGAGTCCATGGATTAAGTTGAATGAGTTTCTGGATAGTGATCAAACAAGATTTGGTTAAAAGAACCTTAATTCATATTGAATCTCTACAATGTCCTGAAACAATGGCTCTAATTTAACTTTTAAAAAAATGACTAGAACACCCTGGCATTGCCTATTTGTTGACCACAAGTTGTATATATACAGTGTTGCTGAATCACTTCAGGTAAAGTGTAGTAGACAATACATTTCTTAATAGGAAAAACAGTAAAAAAAAAAAAAAAAAAAAGTACAAGAATACAAAGGAGGTTATTTAACAGCATTTGAAAAAAATAACAAATTTAAAGTAAGTCATTTTAGTCCTACACTACTGAAGATAAGAAAGCTCTGAAAGAGGCCTTAAATAATGTCAGATTTATATGAATAGTTGGAAAACAACTGCTTCTTACAGATCATTATGAAACGAAGATAAGAGAATTAATTTTAAAGTAATTTTAAACTTTAAATGTAAGAAGAAAGAAGCTGACTATATATATATATGTATATACTAGTACTAAATTAGACACTCAATCCTTAACATTCTTAGGGTGTCTATAAGTAGCTTCCTATTAACTCGAGCAATTATTTAAAACTTTTTTTTTACATTTATTTAATTGTATACCCAGAGAGATAAATATATGAGCTTCATTACAGAGGATTTAACAAAGTACTATTCTTACTTGTATCTTTAGAAATGTGCCATAATCCAACTTTATTAAGATGATAATGATTAATTCTGAAGATATGAGTTCTGCTATACATATGAGAATGAACAATTAAAATAATGCATATCTCAGAGACAAAGCTTGATTTGTTAATATAATTCAGTGAAATCAGAAAGAGCTATAGAAAAATTAGTCAGTTATTTTTTGTCATAGGTTGTTTGCTTTTCACAGAATCAATTCACTGCCAAGTACAGATAATAGGATTTTTCCGTTCCACACACAACTACTATCCATTTTGGTACCATCCTCTGAATCAATGGCCTTGTAAGTATCCTAGACTCTCACAAAAAAATACATAGGACATTTAGGGTGAAGCTCAGTATTGTCTTATGTCAATAGACAGCATCACTTATGCCAGATTATATGCAGAAGAAATCTTGTCTCAGAGGAGCACTGGTTTCTAGATGTTGGCCTGGCAGATCAGGGCACTTTAAGATTAATTTCCAGTGTTGCAGGGCAGTCTCTGAAGGCTGAATCTCCTCCTCTTCCCATCACCCGCTTACTTCTTATCCTTTTGTCTTCCTCACCTGCCACTGATCATGCTTCATCACAATTTCTTCCTCAAACTTACCAGACAGGCGATGTTCATCTCTTTACTTTGATGTTGCAGAGTAATCTGTATTTTTCCTTATTCATTCTCCAAAGTATGTTTTAACATATAAACTATGCCATGTTTCCTTCACAGACTTCACTTTAGATTTCTGAAACACTTTTTACTTATTTCAGTAAAATCTGATATTATATATCAAAACCTTTACCTCACATATGCAAAGGTTTTGGCAAAGACTTTTAAACCTGGCAACAGAGAGACATTCAGATGTGAACACATACCAGTGCTTCCCATCCCCCGCACTTTGATATTCTCATGCACATAGTTTGGTTGGGACCTGTCTTAGTCTGTTTAGGCTGCTATAACAAAGTACCATAAACTAGGCAGCTTATAAACAATGGAAATGTTCTGTTCACAGTTCTGCAGGTGAGGAAGGTCAAGATCAAGACAGACACCAGCAGATTTAGCACCTTATAAGAGCAAGCCTCCTGGTCCACTGATGGCCTCACGTGGCAGAAAGAACTAGGTAGCTCTCTGTGGTCTTCTTATTATAAGGGCACTAATCCCAGTCATGAGGCTCTACCTTCATAATTTAATTACCACAAAGGCCCACTTCCTAATACCATCACATTGGGCTTTTGGTTTCAACATACGATTTTTTTGTGGGGGTGGGAGGCACAAATATTCAGTTCATTGTGTGTGCATGCTAAGTCACTTCAGTCGTGTTTAACTCTTTGCGACCCCAGGGACTGTAACCCAACAGGCCCCTCTGTCCATGGAATTCTTCAGGCAAGAATACTGGAGTAGGTTCTTTGTAGGTCCCTATATATTGGCATTTCCCAACTGAGATTCAAATAAGTAGTTTTGATTGAAAAATATTAACATAGTGTATAATAGCCCTTTACAAAGTCTTTACTTTAACCTCTCTTGGCACTGTTTCAGTAAACAAAACAAAAAAGAACAAATTAGATGCTCAATGTAAAATATTTAGCAGAGTGTCTTAGAACCAACTAAACATTTAAACCAGTGATGATGATATTTTTCATTCTTTTACTATTACGATAATCCTAATCCTCCTTGTAGTAATGTGGATTCTTCCGAATGATTTGAAGAGTCTCTACCAGAAAGGTAGGCATGATAAAATGCTGTACAATGATTAGTCACCTATTTACCATTATTTTTCATGTGTAAACATCCATATGTGTGAAGCAATGTTTTGAGCACAATCGGTTCTACATTAATAATCCCTTTCTCTTAATAAATGTAAAATGGTTGTATTCAGATGTTCCTCATCAAGAGCTAAATTCAATTCTAAGTTTCTGTGAGTTTAATGGCGTTCTGTATTTGTCAAGATAGAGGTAGTAGGCCTTGCTTTGATCGAATTTGGGTAACATGAGACAAAAGTGGGGGAAACGGGTGAAAGGGAAAGGTCACAGTGAAATTGTAAAATTTATATCAGGAACAAAACAAAATATATTTATAAGAAAGCAAGCAAAGTATCATTCACTAAGGAGTAGTGGGCAAACAGAATAGTTATTCAGTGAACCTGGTGGAAAAAATTATTTTGCCCGTTAATTTTTACATCTATCACAGAGATTAATCATGATATTCAATAGAAATCTAGAAAAATTAAAGAGTATATATTCAATAGAGATATCTTCCATAATGAGTTAATGTTTTCAACTTGCATTAGGTGTTCTGAATCACGAAGATAGCATGGGCTTCTTACCTTCATGTCTAAGAATTCACATTTCTTTAACATACAAAAGGAGAGAATTTTCTTTACTTTTATTTAGTCATTTTCTTCTCCAGAGTAAAATTTACTGACACATAAACATAGTTAAACATCTTGGGAATATTTATTCTCAGAAGAGAAGGTGATATGGCCTAATAATTCTAAGTATTTTCAAAATTTTATCTACCCAGGAAACAGAAATAAAGATAACACACTAAAGCTGCCACACAATAGATTTAAGGTAGACATAAAGAAAAAAATGACAGTGAAGATGACTAAGTATGAAAAAAGGAATACAATCAAGGTCAGTAAATAGATATTCTTATCAGATTTGATTATTCCTTGAATTTAGTATGAAAAAATATAACCCTCAGAAATTTCTTACTGTACTGTTCAGTTATCATTGATTCACAAAGTTATTTTTAACATTGTTTGCATTTTAGAAAGCAATATAGATGTTTTATGAAACAAAATAAAACCATTTATTTTGAATAGATTAACATCTGAAATGTGGTTGGCATGAAGCATTTGGGCATATGTTAGCAAAAAGTTGTGTTTAAGTGATACACTTAAAGACGATTTAAATAATTCTTGCTTTTCACTTGGTTTTAACAAGTACCCTTAATCACTTGGGCTTCCTAGGTGGCTCAGTGGTAAAGAATACACATGCCAACGCAGGAGACAAGGGTTTGATCAGTAAGTCCAAAAGATCCCCTGGCCAGGAACTGGCAACCCACTCCAGTATTCTTGCCTGGGAAATTCCATGAACAGAGAAGCCTTGTGGGTCACAGTCTATGGGATTGTAAAGAGTCAGAGTGACTGAGCATGCATGCACAATAAATCACTAATTCCTCCTAGAATGAAAAGTTTCCTAATATAAACATTCATGCATGTGAGTGTTTTATATACTTTTACATATTGTATTTCTCTAATAATAACAACAAGGCAAAGGAGAAAAGGAAAAATAAACCCCTTTGAATGCAGAGCTCTAAAGAATAGCAAGGAGAGATAAGAAAGCCTCCCTCAGTGATCAATTTAAAGAAATAGAGGACAAAATAGAATGGGAAAAATTTGAGGTCTCTTCAAGAAAATTAGAGATACCAAGCGAACATTTGATGCAAAAATGGGCACAATAAAGGACAAAAATGGTATGAACCTAACAGAAGCAGAAGAAATTAAGAAGAGGTGGCAAGAATACACAGAAACTACACAAAAAAGATCTTCATGACCCAGATTACCATGACGGTGTGATCACTCACCTAGAGCCAGACATCCTAGAATGTGAAATCAAGTGGGCCTTACAGAGCATCACTACAAACAAAGCTAGCGGAGATGATGCTGTTAAAGTGTTGCACTCAATATGCCAGCATATTTGGAAAACTCAGCAGTGGCCACAGGACTGGAAAAGGTCAGTCATCATACCAATCCCAAAGAAAGGCAATGCCAAAGAATATTCAGACTATAGCACAACTGTGTTCATCTCACATGTTAGCAAAGTAATTATCAAAAATCTCCAAGCCAGGCTTGAAAAGTACATGAACCGTGAACTTCCAGATGTTCAAGCTGGTTTTAGAAAAGGCAGAAGAACCAGAGATCAAATTGCCAACATCTGCTGGGTCATTGTAAAAGCAAAAGAGTTCCGGAAAAACATCTACTTCTGCTTTTGACTGTGTGGATTAAAACAAACTGTGGAAAATTCCAGGGAATTTTGAGAATTCCAGGGATGATGGGAATACCAGGTCACTGATATTCTGTATGTAGGTTAAAAAAACTGTATGTAGGTTAAGAAGCAACAGATAGAACCAGATGGAGAAACAGACTGGTTCCAAATTGGAAAAGGAGTATATCAAGGCTATATATTGTCACCCTGGTTATTTAACTTATATGCAGAGCTCAGTTCAGTTCAGTTCAGTCACTCAGTCGTGTCCGACTCTTTGAGACCCCATGAATTGCAGCATGCCAGGCCTCCCTGTCCATCACCTTCTCCTGGAGTTCACTCAGACTCACGTCCATCGAGTCCATGATGCCATCCAGCCATCTCATCCTTGGTCATCCCCTTTTCCTCCTGCCCCCAATCCCTCCCAGCATCAGAGTCTTTTCCAATGAGTCAACTCTTCGCATGATTGCATAAGAGTTACCCAGGTATTTGCCTTTTTCAAAACTAGATTTTTATACTTAAATGTATTTCACTGTATGTAAATTTCACTTCAAAGAAAAAATAATTGTAATTAAATTTTGAAAGAGAAAAATTTTAAATGTTAGGGCAATGGGTTGGAAATTCTTATTTACAGTCATTGAGGTAAGAAAGTGAAAGCGTGGGTTGCTCAGTCCTGTCCAAATCCTTGCAACCCCATGGGCTGTAGCCCATCAGGTTCCCCTGTCTGTAGAATTCTCCAGGCAAGAATACTGGAGTGGGTTGCCATTTCCTTCTCCAGGGGATCTTTCCCACCAAGGGATCTAAACCCAGGTCTTCTGCATTGCAGGCAGATTCTTTACCATCTGAGCCACAAGGGAAGCCCAAGTCATTGAGGTAAGTTTAAGCAAAAGAAGAACATGCCACTAATTTTTCAATGAGAAAATTGTCTATCAATCTCATCCTAACAAAAGGTGATCTAAGAAGAAAAATGTTAATACAGTAAAAAAGACATATGCTGAGAGAGGCAAGCATTTACCTTTCAGATCTATGTGAAGATAGTCCTGTTTTGAACTGGATCACCTCATCTGACAATTCTGCTGCCAATAATGATGAAAGTGCTGTCAGAGTTTGGAAGAGGAAAACTAGTTGGACATGATGCCATGATCTTCGTTTTCTGAATGTTGAGCTTTAAGCCAACTTTTTCACTCTCCTCTTTCACTTTCATCAAGAGGCTTTTTAGTTCCTCTTCACTTTCTGCCATAAGGGTGGTGTCATCTGCATATCTGAGGTTATTGATATTTCTCCCAGCAATCTTGATTCCAGCTTGTGTTTCTTCCAGTCCAGCGTTTCTCATGATGTACTCTGCATAGAAGTTAAATAAGCAGGGTGACAATATACAGCCTTGACGTACTCCTTTTCCTATTTGGAACCAGTCTGTTTTTCCATGTCCAGTTCTAACTGTTGCTTCCTGACCTGTATACAGATTTCTCAAGGGGCAGGTTAGGTACATCATGTGTAATGCTAGATTAAGCATTTCCAGGATGAACTAAGCACAAGCTGGAATCAAGATTGCCAGAAGAAATATCAATAACCTAATACACAGATGACACCACCCTTATGGCAGAAAGTGAAGAGGTACTGAAGAGGCTATTGATGAAAGTGAAAGAGGAGAGGGAAAATTTTGACTTAAAACTCAACATTCAAAAAACTAAGATCATAGCATCTGGTCCCATCACTTCATGGCAAATAGATGGGGAAATAACGAAACAGTGAGAGACTTTATTTTCTTGGCCTCCAAAATCACTGCAGATTGTGACTGCAGACATGAAATTAAAAGACACTGCTCTTAGAGGAAAAGCTATGACCAACATAGATAGCATATGTTTTAACATACATGGTATCATTTCTTTTATTTTTTTTTAAAGCGAGACAGCAAAAGAGACACAGATGTATAGAACAGTCTTTTGGACTCTGTGGGAGAGGGAGAGGGCAGGATGATTTGGGAGAATGGCATTGAAACATGTATATCATATAAGAAACAAATCGCCAGTCTAGGTTTGATGCAGGGTGCAGGATGCTTGGGGCTGGTGCCCTGGGATGACCTGAAGGGATGGTGTTGGGGGGAGCTGGGAGGGGGTTTCAAGGTTGGGGACATGTATACACCTGTGGCGGATTCATGTTGATGTGTGGCAAAACCTAGATAGCATATTAAAAACTAGAGTCCTTACTTTGCCAACAAAGGTCTGCTAGTCAAAGCTATGATTTTTCTAGTGGTCATGTATGGATGTGAGAGTTGGACTGAAAACAAAGCTGAGCACTGAACAGCTGATGCTTTTGAACTGTGGTGTTGGAGAAGACTCTTGAGAGTCCCTTGGACTGCAAGGAGATCCAACCAGTCCATCCTAAAGGGAATCCATCCTGAATATTCATTGGAAGGACTGATGTTGAAGCTGCAACTCCAGTGTTTTGGACACCTGATGGAAAGAACTGATTCATTGGAAAAGATCCTGATTCTGGGAAAGATTGAAGGAAGGAGGAGAGGGAATGATAGAGGATGAAATGATTGGATGGCATCACTGACTTGATGGGCCTGAGTTTGACAAGCTCTGGGAGTTGGT
The DNA here is from genome assembly GCA_006408695.1 of Aepyceros melampus. Classification (NCBI taxonomy): domain Eukaryota; kingdom Metazoa; phylum Chordata; class Mammalia; order Artiodactyla; family Bovidae; genus Aepyceros; species Aepyceros melampus. The sequence goes on along the minus strand of SJXQ01009590.1, from coordinate 162,413 downwards.
GATGGACAGGGAAGCCTGGTGTGCTACAGTCCATGGGGTCACAAAGAATCAGACACAACTGAGCGACTGAACTAACTCAAAAGGTGAACTAGTGTATTAAGAGTATTACTGACCACATAAACAGAGCTGTCATCTTATGGATAAATCAGCAGTGGGTCTATTGTTGATGGCTATAAGATACAGTAAAACGCTATATTCTTAATATTTTCAGCTGCTCAGAGTATCTAGTAATGTCACAAGAGTTTAAACCTTGTTTAAATTTCTAAGTCCTGCCTATAAAATTATCACCTGAAAGATATGTTCATTTCTTCTAAAGTTAGCATTAACCTAAATCTTATTAATATGTAGGCTGGGAAACACTGGGAGGTTGGTTTCTCCAGTTTAATTAGCCTTGAGCGCTGATTTGTTTTGATAATATAAATAATTAGTTTAACCACAAAATTGATGTAACAGAAATAATTGTCAGGCAATTAAATACTGAAATGATTTCAACTCTTGGGAAATATATAGTAGTATGTAAGGATAGTAATAAAATTGAGATACAGTTGGGCTGAAGTACATCAGCCCAAAAATCATCTCTTACTTGATTTATCAGAAATAATTTTACAGATGCCACATTGTTCATATTAAAAAATTCACTAATAGAAATTGCTACATTTATTCCTATTGTTTTTTTCTCTTTATAATAAAGTTTTACATGTTTGCTAATGTTAAAATAATTGTTCTTTGGAATTCACAAGTTAACAGGATATTTTAGTGGGAAGAATGTAATAAAGAATAAAACAATGTTGGTAAATTCAATATAAAATGTATGTGTAAGTTTCCTTTTTTATGAAATTGGAATTTTTTTAGCTCTGGAGAGAAGTATGTTTTCCTTTCTACATGTATATGATAAATAATATAGTCCAAAAAAGACAGCTTTTTTTTTTTTTGCAGTCCCTTAGTGTTTTAAAATTTTATGTTTAGGTTTTAATTTTTTTTTTACATTATGCAATCAGGTTGTATTTTTTGCTAATACTATTTTATGATAGTGGTAAAAATTTTTATGTCTTATCATAAGTGTTCACATTACATATTGGCAGTCTTATTTTTGGCTTTAACTCAGATGTATATATGCAGACTGATGTTCAAGTATCATTAGTCTTTCTAAAAGGCCATACTGCAAATAAATCAGTGAAAGGCCCTGATCTTTAATATATCTGCCCTTCCTAAAGAATCACTGTCAAAGAATTACTAAAACTTCATAACTTCCATTCATCATTAATTTCAGATGATTATTGTCTACCATAAGGAAATACACTGTTTCAGTTCCCATATGTAGAGTACCCTACTAGAGTAATACAACTGATTTCCACATATGATATATCATTTCTAAATTTATCTGAAGTTTCCTTGAGTGTCTAATTAAAATTATGTGAAACTAACATGAATTCTGTCCTAATGAATTGGAATAAAATTTAAAATTAATTATATAGGGTAAAGATTAATTCACTATTGTTAGCCAGTATTATTTTAAAATGTATCTGCTACACTTTCTTTCTCCCCCATTCATTCTCCGAGGGATTACATTATACATTATATCCATTCACTTTTCTATTTTGTGCACAATTCAAATATTTATGCTTTCACATTTAATAAGTGAATGCCCTTAAAATTTATGATGTATTAATCATCCTGATCTTGTGTAATGTGTAAGAACAGAAATACATATTCATAAAAATCTTATTTACATATTTTAATAACATAAAACTAAGGGCCCTTTACCAAGGCATTAAGTTATTAATGAATCGTGTGAAGAGTATGCGTATTTGATCAAAGTGTTTTCAAAGCACTAGGGATATTTCTATTTCTGTCTTCACGGTGTCTGATGTGGATGTGGCATGGCATCACCCAACCCAAAGCAAAATAAAATATGAAACATTATAATCTGAGTTTATTCAGATCATCAGGATACACATCTACCTTAAAAATTAACTAGATGAGATATTCTAGATAATTTTTAAGATAAATGGCCACCATATATATGGCCTTCCCGGTGGCTCATATGGTAAAGAATCTGCCTGCAATGCGGGAGACCTGGGTTCCATCCCTGGGTTGGGGATATCCCCTGGAGAAGGACACAGCAATCCACTTCAGTACCCTTGCCTGGAGAATTCCCTGGAGTGAGGATCTGGCGGGCCACAGTCCATGGGGTCACAAAGAGTCAGACACGACTGAGCGACGCACGCATGCACACACACACAAACACACATATGTATAAGCATGCTTTCTATGTGCAAAAAGATATAGTCTAATTTTGCTAGTTATCTATCTCTGCCATTAAATATTTAAACTATTAAAATTGTATATAATGTATAAAATGGAGGGGCATAGTTTATTTCATAATGATTTTCTCCATGACATCATGACATATCTTCTTAGCAGTTACAATGTCTAAGTATTATCATTTGTCTACCAGAAATACTAGTCGACATTCCCATTGTCCAAACTCATCTTTCTGATCTGTAATTCAATTTTATGTCACTTTGCATGGCAATGAAGTTTTTTTAATACACATTTCTATCTAAACTCCCATGTTTTTAGGCATAAATAAATGAACAGTGTCTTTCATGTTGGCCCAAGGAATAGTTTGATAGTCTTCTCAAATTTAGATTTGTGCACTTGACTAGTATGATTAAACTCCAAATAATAGCAAAAAATCAACAAGTTCAAAAAGAGACCACTGAGTGATCACTGTTCTAAATCAAGTTAATTTGCAACTTTACTTTCTAGTTGAAATTATAAGAGCTTAGGATAATTCTATTTCTTAACTATTTTGAAAGTACTGACTTGAATATTCATTTTAAATTACCCAAATGCCTTTAAAATGAACATTTCATCTTTTACATAACAACAGTAATATTAATTGCATCTTATATTTATGTAATAGTTTTTATTTTACTTAATATAGTCCATATGTTATCTTATTTAATCCCTATATCAACTTTTTTGGTGTAAGTAGCATTGTCATTCTCATTCTATACATGAAAGTTATTAATTTTCTGAAGTTCTTACAGATAGTATGTGATAGAGCAAGGATTGGAGACTGGGGCTTTTGAATCCAAATCTAAAATTCCTACCCCTATACCAGTATTAACTTCCTACTAAGAATAATCAAATAAACTAATAGTCATGAAAATCAGGACTTGGAAGGAAAATTTGAATTAGTCACCCACGAAAATGTCTTTTCATATATTTTTAACTTTTAGAATTCTCTTTGTGCCATACAATAAAAATAGTTTTCTCTCTCCGGAAATGTGGAGGAATTATAAGAACTCTTTGTCTTGAATCCATTATTCAGAAGGGCATGAACCAACATAATGGTACACAAGGGCACTGCTGGTGACCTTCCTTTCCCTAAAGCTGGGGGTGGATGCTGAGAATTTCTCTCATTCTGTCTCCAGGTGGGTCTACTATTTGCATGCTCCTCTGCACAGCTGTCAAAGGGCTTGCCCTGGGATATGACTGGGCTGGATTTAGAAGGAGCTGGTCATTGAATAGCTCTGGTAATGCTTGCATCTCACAGTTATGCGGCTGACAGCTCCTTTTGGTGGGGAAAGCTTGGATATATTTCAAGGTGATTGTAGTTTTGTCCCTCTGGCAGCAAGCTGCTGCAACCAGCTTAGCCCATTATCCTCTTCTCCCACTGGATTTAAGCCTAGGGAGAAGTCTGGGGCTTTGTCAGAATAGAGGGCAAGGGATAGATAATTATCCCCCATTTGCACTCAAAGAGTACTGCGCTATATTATAAAGTAGCCTTCAATTACTGAAATGGGCTTGTCTACAGTTCCAGTGACTTATAAATTAGTCTTTGTAAAAAATAAAACTTAGCTTTATTGCTAGTGATGTTGTACTTTTAGTATCTCATACTTTAAGCTTTATTAAACAAAACTTTTTTAACATGTAACATTTTTAGCATTTAGACAGTAATATTTAACATTCAGAGATCAATATATATTTTCATTTCAAAAATTTTATTAGATTTTGCAGTACAGTGGCTACCGTGACCAAATTGATCAGAAGCTCCACAGTGCAATTGTCTACATTGTAATTTTTCTCAATTTGACCCTCTTAATCTCTTGGGGGCAGTTCTGTAAAATCAATGCAAAGTAATTAGAAAATTTTAAATTCTAGATGTTGTGAATATGTCAGTCATCTCCTTTAATATCCATTCAGTAGAATACCTTTTATAAATACTATTATTTAATAAACATATCTGGAAAATAAAATTCCCATAGATCCTAATTAATTAATGATGTAAATTTGCCTTAGCATATTTGGGGGAAAGTATTTTCAGTTTCCTATCCTCTAGTAGCTCAGCATCACTTTCACTCCCCTTTTGAGCAAAAATTATAGTCAGAGATGAGCATTTCAATTTGCAGCTGACAGTTTAGGGTTAAGATATGATTCCAGGTAACAGAAGCCAATGAGAGTACACCCAGTTGATGTTTGTGACATCATCTTCCAGTCGGAGTACATAGAAGCGCTGAGGTAGCTTCAGTTTCAGCCCCAGTGCCATTATGATGGATGCTTACATCTCTTCATTGAGAGCCAATTATCTCGCTTTTGTGTGAGGCCCGGGGATCACTCATGCTGCCAGGCTGCACGGAGCCCTGTTGGATGTAGCTGAACCAATTGTTTTCTCTGTCTCTGGTAAGAGCCTCTCCTGTTTTACCTTTCCTTTCAAAATAAGGGTAGAATATGTAACAGGGGAAACAGTGTGAGAAACTGGTGTCGGGGTTGCAAAGGCTTACTATTTGGTAAGCTTTTAATCAGAGCCCTGTTCAGCAGCATTAAAAGGAAGTGTGGATTTAGCGAAATGAATTTTAAAAGAGCATACTAACGTGCACCTGGAAAACTAATTTTCAGTAGAAAAAGAACAGCAGGTAATTCAGCTTTTCTTTTGAAAAAGGAAAGTAACTTATATTATGAGATTATTATTTTGAATGTCTTTAAATATATGTGCATATGTATACACTCTGCTCCATTGCCTTATAATTTGCTGTTAGTAGCAAAGAATAGAAGTAAAACTGGTCAATCAGATAGTGTTGCTATAAATTTTAAATGAGTAAAAGTTTCTAATTGTTGAATGATAGTTCTTTGGAACAGTTTTTGAAAGTTGTATCTATATGGGAAAACAGAATTTACCAAGGAAGCAAAGGCTTTAGCTTCTGAAATGAAGTTGTAGTACTTTATAACCATATTTATTATTTTTAGTCTAAGCAAATAATACTAGCAAATAGTGTTAAAGAATGGTATATTTTTTCTGGAATTGAGAGATGTTAAAATCGTATATTTCATTAAGTACTTTTGAATGCATAACAAAATTATATGTTTTATTTATCTGAAAAATATTTAAGTCCTGAAATTAAAGCTTCCAATCATTTAATTATTTATTAGTAGTGATATTTACACCTGGGGATCCTTACAGTATTGTAGCAAAACAGGTACATTTACAGCTGTTGAAATACTATGGCCACAGATTATTAAATCTGACAGGAATCCTGAAAAATCAAATGCAATAAAAGCTTTTAATTGACTGAGAATTTTCACATGTTACCAAATAAGAATTCAGAAACAATTTTAACTCCTCAAATATTGTCTATTATCACAGTAGAAAGCAGAAGACTATTGTTATCTCAGAGTTGAATGATATTTATGAGATGAAGACCCAGAAAAGTGTAAATAACTGTTATTTACTAGAAGATGTCTTATTTTAATGCATCTCCACTTCTTCTAGGGTAATAAAACTTTTTAATAATGACTTGTCCATCAAGTTGTGACACATTCGTGTATTTCAGGTTTATTTTTACTCTTCTTTAACGTAGAATATGTCTGCCTGTGCAAACCAGTAATTTGGACAATTAGAAATCAGAGTTCGGAGATGCTCAGTTTGTGCTTAGAGACAGCAGGGACTTCTCAGCTATGTCACACTTCTCTCTCTCCTACCAGTCCAGTCCTGTTTGTCAGTGCTTGACATTACTGTTGTTCGACTTGTCTCCTTCAGTCAATTCAGGTCTGAACAAAACTGAGTTTATAGAAAGTGTCAGACATGTATTAATGGAATCTAAGGAACTGAGATTGTTGTCTCAGTCAGGACAATTTATAATCAACCAAACCTCAAATGCTTATAAGCATGATCTGGGGTTATTTTTTTTTTTTTACAGGGAGATTTATGTTGGCCTACTCTGTAAATTTCAAAAATCTAAAACTGGGAATCCAAAAGTTTTGATAGGATGAACTTGAAAGCCTGATCCACAGCTTCAAAATGATTTTTTTTTTTTTTGCCATTAAGTACTTCAAAGTGGAGTTGAATAACTCAGAGGTATTGACTGTCTTTTTCACAGGTGATCAATCTTGAGTAAGGTAAAGCATTTGTTTCCTAACACTTAATTCTCCTAAAACCTATTTGTATCATCTGTCAACAATGGAGAAAATCTTAGCCAATTAACAGTCTACACATTTGAAATTGTATTTTCTGCTGTGTATAAATGCTTTCCTCAGTGGTATAGTCTCTAATCATAAATGCACTACAGTTTTAAAATTATTTATCTGTTTTCCTTTGAACAACTTTGTACAATATGAATATACCTGATGTGATACCTGGATGGTAGATTTCATTGACAGAAAGCTTTTGCTTTTAATTTCTTTTTTAAGAGAGGACATCAAGGGGATTGTAGCAATTTTCCATGCCACAAATCCCTAGGAGGAATTCTTAGTGCAGGGCAACATAGGTGACAGATCATGTGCTACATGTATCCCTATGTTAGTTGCCTCTTTTCTGATACATATGTTTTTTTATCTGAGTTGTTATCATCTTGTATCATTTTGCATTTTCCTTCTTCATATTATCTTATCCAATTTTTGTAAATTGTGTAGCAAATGAATGTTACTAAGTGACAAGTTTTACCAATTTTAAGAAGAGATGGGGAAAGTGCACAATGATAAAAAGATTCCTATTATTCCCTTCTGAAGTTCTTTGCATTTCCAATAGGCTGAGGGTGATATATTGATTTCTTTTGAAAATTGTTCCTCATATTATGTTATTACTTATTCCATAATAGCATTTTTGCCTCTTAAACACCTTAATCTTCTCCTACAACTTAGTTTATATAAGCATCTTCATTAGTGTCTTTAAATTATCGAATGCATGTTACTATTTAGTTTTCTACTTTCTCAGCTGAAGTATTTGTAAGTGTGATGAATTCTTCACTTGTCTTAACTGTGAAATTCTGGACTTGCATGGCCAACTCTTTAGTGAAAAGCATAGTTTTGTAACCACAATGTCATCTTAGTGTAGGCTTATATTAGTATGTGAATGTATGGATATTTAGGTGTATACATTGCATGCATAAACATAATTCTTACAAGTACCTTAAAAATTTAACAGTTGTTTATATGGATATACTATCATTTGTTCTTAACATTTGATATATGATAATGTTAATGATACTATGGTACTAAGAAAACAGAGACTAACAGGTTTTAACTTATTGCCAAGATCACCTAGTCAGTACATCAATTTATGAAGAAGATGCAGAAATAGGTTTTCAAATTTTAATGCACCAATCAATATCTTTTTCTCTCTCTCCCTTCCTCTTTCCCTCCCTCCCACCATGTATCTGGCTGTCTACCTAGTCTACTACTAGTTTTATTTTATTGTCTACCCTATGTCATGTACTCTTTAGGTGCTTGGGATTTATTTATAATTGAACATAAAAAATCGTTGCTCTTGTTCATGTTTATGTTTTTCAGTCTGGCAAGCCTACTCTTTTAAATTACTAAAAATAAGAATGTATTTCAAGGTGTGGCTGAAAAAAAAAACACAGAGAACTTGCTAGGAAACAGGAAACATGAATTAAAGGATGGGCTTATTTGCATTTCTTCTTCTTTTTTTTTTTTTCCATTTCTTATGTATCTATGTATCTTTAAGTTCTCAGGTATTTTCTAACCTAAACTAGATTTGCAAAACTCTAGATATTTTGAAAATGTCTGTCAGTCATTTTATAACTTATTTTTTATTTTGAATGTGATCCATGCAACTCTACAAAAATAAAATGCTTAAATTACAATAGATTCCCCAAAGAGCATTTTAAAACAAAGTTATCTTGTACTGCAGAACATATTCAAGCACTCTAACTTTATATTTATCCTCTATAATAAAGTTCCTGAGGGTTATAATGTATTGAGTTTACAGTTGTTCGGCTTTAGAGTTTAGATAGTATAAACAGAGTGAGAAATGGATGAATTTTGTCTTTTTATTAAAAAAGTTAACAATATCTTCCAAATGATAGTAGTCTGTTTTTGAATAAAGCAAAATAGAGATAATCTGAAATTTAGCACCCATTTTTCAGTAGTTTGGCATATGTTAATTCTAGTTCCTAGGGCAGTTGAACTGAAAGTAAGATTTACTACCCATTGAATTTATTTACAGATGCCCAGTGATTTAAAAGAAAAAAAAAAAAAAGAGGGAGAGAGAAGCCTGAAATCTAGCCTACTCAAAGAAAATCAATCTGCACACAGAACCTACCACTTGAAGATAAACCAGTTTTAGATGGTATCATTTAATTAGCCAGTGAAGAGTCTATTTAGTGACATACACATAAATTGTAAAATAACTCCAAGTTGCCTGCATGAACTTAACACAATTTTTTTTGTTAATATTGGATAATAATAAAATTATATCACTGAACTGAACTTAGTCCTTTTGCTAATGTGCATTTGAAATGGGCAGAATGAGAGAGTAAAATTAGAATGTAATAATAGTATGCATTAGATAAATTCAAGGATATTAAGCCATACGTGTTTTGCCAAGACAGTGAGCCTTGAATTTAGCTAATTTTATCTAATAATATTCCAGAATTAGTTTTGATAATGTTAATGATAAATAAAATGTAAACTGACATACAAGTGGGTGTTTTAAATGTAAGAAGGGTCTACTAAAAGCAGAGGATTGTTTTGTAATACTGAGTATAAGGACAGTTTTGGTTACAGTCTTCATTCAGAAGTGCCCCTCTGCCCTTATGCCGTGGCACACTGTAAATCAGAGGTGTACTGTAGCATTTGAATCAGTGTGAAAATGTATTTTTCCTAGAATAGAGTGTACATATTAGTACTGCCAACTCAGAACTGTGTGAAATTTATAACGTGGAGTAAAACATGATAAAATCTGTTGTCATTGATCAAGAGGCATGATGGAAGGTTCAATTCCAGCAACTGTTCTCAATTTTAAGTGCATGAGAGACTATGAATGGGTGAGCAAATAGTGGGCTTAGCAGATAGTAGCAGATGTTCTTAAAGATAATTTCTGTTTGTTTCTGTATTAGTTTTGCAAGCACTGTGGTAAAAGTATGGTTTCTGGGACCAGAATAGCGGAGTATTAATTCAGTGCCTTGCTTCCCCTCTTTCAGGCCTCGGTTGCTACCTATAAAAACTGAGGGAAAAAGAATCATCCACCTTATAGGGTTGGTGAGAAAATTTAGTGAGCAAATCTTATGAGCACTGGGAACAGTGTCTGGCATATAGTATGTTTCTAATCAGTGTCACCTCCTTTTAGGATTTTGATCATTACTGACTTGTTTAGTATTGTGTGTGTGTGTTTATGTGTGTGTGTGCGTGCGTGCAGTCATGTTTTAGTTAATTCAGAAGTTTCATTAAAAACACAAATTTTACAAACAAAAATCTCTGGTGTAGCACAAATGGAAAAAACTTTGGGAACTATTCCTTCTAATGACTGTTTAAAACTTGATACTGATCTCAGAGGACTTTAGTACTAAATGTATAACCTTATCCACCTGCAATGTGGAAGACTAAGTTGGATCCCTGGGTTGAGAAGATCCCCTGGAGGAGGGCATGGCAACCCACTCCAGTATTCTTGCCTGGAGAATCCCATGGACAGAGGAGCCTGGTGGGCTACAGTCCATGGGGTTGCAAAGAGTCGGACATGACAGAGCAACTAAGCACATAGCTTATCACTTATTATATATGAGATTTTTGATGTTTTCGATTTCACATTTTTAATAAAAAATGAATTAAATAAAAATGTATTAAATAGCATTTAGGAGATTTTTCCTTGCCTGGAGAATCCCAGGGATGGGGGAGCCTGATGGGTTGCCGTCTATGGGGTCACACAGAATAAGACATGACTGAAGTGACTTAGCAGCAGCAGCAGCAGCAGGAAATTTTTCTAACTTTAAAATTGCATGATATGGGATGTTGCATGTGTGGGTACACACACACACATATACATGTATAAACATACCTATGTGTATTTAACTCAAATGGAAAATCCTATAGATTTATACTTTGCTTTATTTGCCTTTAACTTTTTAATTTTATTATTTGTTGTGGGTTGGTTAGTTTGAAACTTGTAATTATAAAAAGCTTTATTTATTCTGATATTTTTGGAGGTCAGCACTCTCCTTCTTTACAACAGCTCATGCTCTCACTTGGGTGATGGAGTGGTGATAGAATGAGGCTCAAGTCCTTTTCTAGCTCATGCCGTTCTGAATCCCTAACACCCTGAAAGGCAAAATAAGTGTGTTTTGATTTTTAAAGTCTCTCTGTGTGTTATGTGTGTGTGTAGATGTTTTGCTTTACTTTAATGGAATGTGCCTAAACTTACATTAAGAGAGATACAAACAGAAAAAGAAAAAAAAATTAATTTATCTTCAGCTCACAATTTTGTAGAATGAAGGTGTTATTATATCAGTAAAACATTTTTTTAAAAACCCAGTCATTTTACTAAGGCATTTTTTTTCCCTTTACTTATAAATGCTCTGGCTTATTCGATAGATTCTTTGAAGCATAGACACACAACACTTGAGCACCTTTACTTGCCAACAATGAGCAAACCACTACCAGTGCTCTGAAAGGGCGCATGGTCTAGAGATCAACATGTAATTGAATATAAATATTACAATATATTGTGATAGTGTTATAGTAGAGATATGTACAGAGTGCTGAGAGAAAATATACAAGTGACTTATTCTATTAATACCTGCAAAAAAAAATCAAAACTTTTCCAAAAGAAGCTATCATTTTAGGTGGCTTTTTAAAAATGAGTAAAGAATTTTCCAGGTGGAGATCATCAAAGCCTATTTCCTACAGAGGGGCCTCCAGTAAGGATGGCATCCCCTCCTGTGGGAGGAGAAAGCACAGTGTATTCAGATAAGGACAAGTGTTTGGAATGAATGGAGTCAGGGACCAGGAGAAGATAATTAGCAACTAATTATCAGAACAAATGCTGGTTGAAAAAAAACCAGTAGGGACAACCTGGTCATAACCAGTACAACCTGGTCATAATGGCATAAGCACAAGTCTTGGCCTGAAGGTTAAATTGAGTTGTTTTTTTTTAAACTTAAATACTGTAGAAAGTCTATGATGAGATAGATCACTGTGGTTTTGAATAAATGCTCCTGGAGAAGGGAATGGCAACCCACTACAGTATTCTTGGCTGAAGAAATCCATGGAGAGAGGGACCTGGTGGGCAAAGAGCTGGGCATGATGGAGTGACTAAATGCTTTTATGCTGGAATGCTTTCTAAAAGAGACGGGAAATAAAATTACCTTGGGATTATTTAAAACAGTCTGACCCATCAAAGAAGAAGAAAGGGCAAAAGAATCTACCTCATTAATTTTTAAATAGCATTACTATATTCCCCATTCTATTAATTTATTTTAAAATATGAGTGATATCCAGTAGGGTGACTAATTACATAAGAATACTGAAGAGGGTCACACAAAACAAAATTGAAAAGTGTATCAGAGTTTTGGAAGGAGTCCCTGAGTTACTCTTGATGATACTGATCAAACATCAGCTAAAGATAGAAAATGTCTGATCCTAAATGACCCCCAGTGTTTCCCTAACTGGCTAGCTCTAAGCTCAGGGGAATGGATTCTCTCTTATCTGATGACTCAATTCACTCTGAAGTGAAGTCGCTCAGTCGTGTCCGACTCTTTGCAACCCCATGGACTGTAGCCTACCAGGCTCCTCCCTCCATGGGCTTTTCCAGGCAAGAGTACTGGAGTGGGGTGCCATTTCCTTCTCCAGGGGATCTTCCTGACCTGGGGATTGAACCCTGGTCTCCCGCATTCCAGGCAGATGCTTTAACCTCTGAGCCACCAGGGAAGCCCAATTCACTGTACTTATTTTTAAATTACTTAACATTAAATAAAAGCTATTTGTTTTTCAATTATTTAAAAGGAAAAAAAATAAAACACTTTCATTCCCTTCTTGATATGATTTAGGTGGCATGTAATTTATAGAAGGCAATGGCACCCCACTGCAGTACTCTTGCCAGGAAAATCCCATGGACGGAGGAGCCTGGTAGGCTGCAGTCCATGGGGTCGCTAAGAGTGGGCACGACTGAGCGACTTCACTTTCACTTTTCACTTTCATGCATTGGAGACGGAACTGGCAACCCACTCCAGTGTTCTTGCCTGGAGAATCCCAGGGATGGGGGAGCCTGGTGGGCTGCCGTCTATGGGGTCGCACGGAATCAGACACGACTGAAGTGACTTAGCAGCAGCAGCAGCAGTAGCAGTAGTGTCTCAGCTGTAAGGAATCCACCTGCCAAAGCAGAATATGCAGGTTAGATCCCTGGGTGGGAAGGTCCCCTAGTGAAGTCAATGACAACCCACTCCAGTACTCTTGCCTGGGAAATCCCACAGACAGAGGAACCTAGCAGGCTACATGAGGTCACAAGAGGATTGGACATGACTTAGTGAATAAACAGCAGCAGCACCAATGAAGCCGTTAGAGAAGTGGTGATCCAGGAAAGAAAACATTTTAGGGAAAGTGAAAAGAAGATAACAAAAGGACCCACTAGCAGACAGTATTGTGCTAGTTAATCATAGGGAATGTGACAACTAAGGTCCCCTTCACACACCGAATTCCTATTCATCATTCAAATTGCAATGAAAGAAATACACTGTTAAGGTAGTCCTCCTTGAGTTCCTTGGCCAGGTCAAATTTTTCCATCATAGGCTTTTAAGAATAATATTTAACATGTACAAGAGTTGCAGGATTTTTTGATTAATAAAAATTTTTAATTCCAGTCTTCCCAACTAGACTTAATTTTTGTGAAAATGATGGCCGAGGCTGTTTTGAGTCATCACTGAATCTCCCTCATCTAGCATAATGTCTAGTGTAAGGAAAGCCACTAAATAAAAAGTATAAGCACTTAGAAGATAGAAAAAAAAAAAAAAGCATAGTACTTTTCCGAGATAAAAGCAAAGGTGCTGAGATACTAGTGGATCTTAATAATAAAAAGGAAAGTTGAATGGACTTTCTGAGAGTATTAAAATACTGGATTGGTCAAACCTCATTCCGTTTACCCTGTTACATCTTACAAAAAACTCAAACAAACTTTTTGGCTAACCCAATACTTGCTCATCTCTGCAGCCTCTTCATCACTGATGTGTGGATGACTTATAGGTGGTACACTTGAGCTGCATGTCAAACAACAAAAATACTATCAGTGTCTACTTGTAAACTGTGATATAAATATAGCAAAAGTCCTTTGGAATACAGATATTTGTATACGGATACAGATATGATGAAATGTAGACCCTGCAAAGGTTATAGAAATTGAGTAACCATATGTACAACTGTACCAGGTATAACTGGTTTTACTGAAACTAGAAAAAAAGTGTAATTGAGAATGTTCTGGCCAACCATATGAAAGACAGCAGAAAGGCTCAAAATACAGGAAAAAAGGAAATTGTACTTTAAATTGAAGAGAAGGTCACTGGTGGCTTTCAAGAAAGTAGTTTGAGATGATAGGCAGCAAAGAAAGTGATTGTTAGGAATTGAAGTCATGTTCAAGCAATTTAGAAGTGAAAAGGAATGAAGACCTGCTAGACAGAACTGTCAAATAATGACTTCTTCCTAAATGAAAATATTTATTCCATGGGTAGATGTGTGAAATATTAAGTAACATTTACCCTTTTAAACTGGTCTTCATAACTTGTAGCAAACATACTCATAAAAAGTAACTACATGTTGCACACCATTGTTATTATATTTAAGACATCATCATCATTTAAAAAAAAGGACAACAGCATATCCAAAATGTAGAAAATTGTGGGGATTATTTACTCAGAAGTTAATTTATTTTAATAAAAACTTGTTTTAATTGAAGCTTTCTGTAAGCATCTTTATAGACAATAAGCAGCTCTTGTTTTGTAAGTAAATACATGAATAAAACTCCTGACAGTATGACTTGAACCCTCCAGAAGGGCAAAAAATATTCAAAAAAAAAAAAAAATCAAGCTGTACCAGGAAATATCTACAACCTGCTATATAGAAGAGCTCCCATACCATAAGAGGTTGGAGAAATTAGCTGAAATCCAAAAAAGAGAAAGATATGCAGTGGATATTGGTTAAAAAATCTGTATGATTAGAGAATAAGATGAATGTAAAATAAATGTAAATACATAGAGAATTTTGTATTTTGATACATGCAAAAATACACATTTAGAATTGGAAAATTTTATTTTCAAAGTTGGCCACACATTGAGCTATTTATTCTGGTATCTCTGCAATGATTATGCTAAGTCACTTCAGTCGTGTCCGACTCTGTGAGACCCCATAGACGGCAGCCCACCAGGCTCCCCCGTCCCTGGGGTTCTCCAGGCAAGAACACTGGAGTGGGTTGCCATTTCCTTCTCCAATGCATGAAAGCGAAAGGTGAAAGTGAAGTCGCTCAGTCAGGTCCGACCCAGCGACCCCATGGACTGAAGCCTACCAGGCTCCTCCATCCATGGGATTTTCCAGGCAAGAGTACTGGAGTGGGGTGCCATTGCCTTCTCCGTGCAATGATTATAGAAATCTTAAAAAGAGACTTGTGATTTGCCTAGAAAAAAAACCATTTTGCTTAATTTACTTGTTCTTGTGATTTGGGGAAAGGTAAGGGTACTTTAAATATTCTAGTTAGGAGAGAAATGAGATTTATCCTCTTTCCAAAATAGTCTCAAAAAGAAAGCAATTGAATTTGACTACTAACTCTAGCAAACTACAGGAGAGGAGAGTATGCTGCCCCAGATTCAGAGAACAGCGAGGTCAAGAAAGGGTTTTAAAATTAGAAAAGCCCACAGTACTATGCCTAGGGAAAACCAGGGCCACCTCAATGTAAAAAGATGTTCTCTCAGTGTTGTTTTGTAGTTAGACTAGACTCCAGAAAATCTAGAAGCAATCTGAGGATTCTTATGAATTCAAAAATAGGAAAAGTCAAAACAAACAAACAAACAGGCAAAACATGGTGTCTAAGGTCAGAAAAGTGGGAATCTAGACAAGGTGACTGACTTCAGAGACAAGATTCTTATTTTCAAAAAGTCTAGGGAAGCTGCCTCATCGTGGAAACCTGGCTTGCTACCAAGGGACCTGAGAAGTGGGAAAGGGCTGACTTGTCCCCACTTATAAGCAAAAACTCAAGGACTGGGTGGAGGTGCTGAGGTCAGAGAAATTCTAGAATCTGGGGTGGATTTGAACCTATAGTTTCGCTAGATGGCTCCATCAGTGAAGAATAGAGGCTTGACTTGAAGCCCCATTATTTAGTCTATTCATTTGAGCTGCTGACTAGGGTATGAAAGCCAAGGGTTAAAACTGTGTGGGCTGTGAAGCCAGTCAGGTATGCATTAATTTCCAGCTTCACCATTTACCAGTGGTACAGTGATGGGCAAAGCATGTCACCCCTCTTCATCTCAGTTTTCTTGCCTGAGGGACACTGTGGGGATCATATGAGATGATATTATATAACATTCATTTAGCACAGTAATTGTATCCTGTTCCTGCTGGATAACTACTGTACTTTATTTTTATGACTAACCTGCAAACTCTACCTATCAGTTCCATTGCTCCTCAAACACACCTTTGGTTTAGGTACATATTCCCTCTACTTGGAGCACTCTCTGTTGTCAATTCCTCTTCATCCTTCATGCTCAGTTCAGATGTCATTACTGGCAGAGTAGAGAGATTCCTTAAGTCTCTTTTGCAATGGGGAGGCATCTCTCTTTTGTGCTCATACAGTACCTGTACTTTCCCTGGCATGTATTTTAATTGCCACTTCCTTCTCTGTATCTCCCATTAGACTCAAAACTCCATATGTTTGGGGATTTCATATGTTTTATCTGGGACTTTCCTTGTGGCTCAGCTGATAAAGAATCCACCTGCAATGCAGGAGACTTGGGTTCGGTGTCTGGGTTGGGAAGACTGCTGGAGAAGAGAACAGCTACCCACTCCAGAATTCTGGCCTGGAGAATTCCACGGACTGTATAGTCCACTGGGTCGCAAAGAGTCAGACACAAATGAGAGACTTTCACTTTTCCTGGTATCTCAGCTGGTAAAGAATCCACCCGCAGTGCATGAGATCCCGGTTCAATTCCTCAGTCAGGTAGATCTCCTGGAAAATGGATAGGCTACCCGCTCCAGTATTCTTGGGCTTCCTTGGTAGCTCAGATAGTAAAGAATCCTCATGCACTGTGGGAGACCTGGGTTCCATCCTTGGGTCAGGAAGATCTCCTGGAGGAGGGCATAGCAACCCACTCCAGTAATTTTGCCTGCAGAATCCCCATGGACAAAAGAGCCTGAGGGTGCAAAGTCGGATGCAACTGACTGACTAAGCCCACTACAGCATGTTTTATCCACTGCTGTTTCAGCAGTGCTGGCATAGAGTAGATCATTAAATGGTGATTAAATGAATAGATGGTGAAAGACCCCAGACTTAGATCCCTTAAGAGAGCCAGAATCTGAAAGGAGTTTTCTATTACACTTTAATTTAGGGGCTGGTAATTGGAGACGAGAACTGCAAGATCTGAGGTCCTTCAGAAGGTTGCAGTGGGACTCACTCCTGTTAATCCTTGGCCCTCTCAAGATGAAAGCTTGAAGTATTGTGCACAGCCCAAGTGCTGCCGTGTCAGTCACCATCTTCCTCTTTCTAGTTGGTGTAAACATGCCTGAGAACAGTCAAGGAAGGGCAGCCCATCTTCCGTCAGAGCAAAGCATTCTGGGAAGCACCCTATGGATGCTTCCCTTGTGGGCATGTGGGCACACATGCTCTTCTGTGCACCCACTGCTCTTCTGAGTAATCAGACTCTCTCCTCTTACATTTATTTTATTTTTATTAACTTATTTTGACTGTGAAAAAAAATGTTTAAACTCTGCCAGCAGTGCTACCTACTGGAATCAGTTTGGGAATTTGAAGAATGCATACAGGGCCCTGAAGAGCTGCAAATAGAAGTCACAGGGACTAAGCTAGGCTATGGTCCTCTTTTCTTCTCCTTGAGTTATGTTCTCACTGCCCTGCAGGAATGTAGTAGTCTTTTAATGCTCTGTGACAAATTACCCCAACCCTAGATGCTTATGGGCTTCCTAGGTGGCACTAGTGGTAAAGAACCTGCCTTCCAACCCTGGAGATGTTAAGAGAGGTGGGTTTGATCCCTTGGTCAGGAAAATCCCATGGAGGGGATTTGCATGGCAACCCACTCCAGTATTCTTGCCTGGAGAATCCCATGGACAGAGGAGTCTGGTGCGTTAGAGTCTATAGTGTAAGGAAGAGTCAGACACAACTGAAGCGACTTAGCACACTTGCACTCATGCATATAGATGCCTAAAACGATAGACATTATCACACCTGTTCGATGGGTCAGTGATACAGGCGCAGCTTAAGCAGATCCTTTGCTCAGTCTTAAGAGGCTGCAATAAAGGTGTAGCCATGTGCTTTTCTGGAGTTTGGTTTCTGTTTCAAGCCTAGGTGGTTGCTGGCAGAATTCAGTTCCTTGTGGCTGTAGAACTGAGCCCTTATTTATTTTCTTGCTGGCTGTCAGCTGGGAGCCACTTTCAGCTCCTACAGCTGCCTGAGTCCTTTGCTAAGGGGCTGTCTCGACAGGGCTGCTTAGTTTTCCAAAACAGCAGGGGAGTCTTTGCTAGAGTCTGCTAAGATGGAGTCATATGTAACAATATAATTGTAGGCATAGCACTCTATCACTTTTGCCATAGTCTATTGCTATGCATCAGTCACAGATCATGCCCATACTCAAGTGGAGGGATATACAAAGATGTGACTCTCTGAGGGTCACCATTGAGGGTCACCTTGGGATGTGTCCACCACAGGGAGCAATCACAGAATATTCTGAGACCTCTATGTGACTGTGAGCCACCATTACCTAACCCCTTAAAGACTTTCTACAAAGCTCTCTAAACTTACAAGAGGCCAGACTCACAGGAAAGAGCTAATTTTGAGCAAGAAGGTGGATCAGTAATCAAGAGAAACTGATCATTAGAGCCAGAAAAATGGCCAATTGCCTCCTCCTAATTCGCTCAAGAAGGAAAAAGTGTAGCAACATGTACTTAACCATGGGTCTGAGAGCTAGGGCAATAGCTGTTGGGTTTGACTGTCATTAGACATTTTACATTAGGGATTCCTATTTTCAACCCATTACGAAGAGAAGGACAGTTGAGTGTCACATGGCCAGTGTTCTTACTGGGGGGCACCACTACTGTTTCTCTGCTTATTAAAAATTGGGGCTTCCCTCATAGCTCAGTTGGTAAAGAGTCCGTCTGCAATGCAGGGGACCTCAGTTCGATTCCTGGGTTGGGCAGATTTGCTGGAGAAGGGATGGGCTACCCACTCCAGTATTCTGGCCTGGAGAATTCCATTGCCTGTATAATCCATGGGGTCACAGAGTCAGACACGACTGAGAAACTTTCACTTCACTTTAAGGCAAAATACCTGAGAGTCTTCCAGTTTTTGGGCTCCTTTATGAGCTAGAGTCAGTTTTCCTCCTCCTACTTTTCTGAAAGCTCTGGGGGGCCAGAAAAACCCTTAAGAAGCTGGGAAGGGTATGTGTATGTGTGTGTGTGTTGAGCGGGGGTGACTGCGTTTCATAAGCCATTGCTGAGGCATGTGTTAGTCTCTCTGTCCTGTCCAACTTTTTGCAACCCCATGGACTGAAGCCTGCCAGGCTCCTCTGTCCATGGAATTCTCCAGGCAAGAATACTGGAGTGGGTTGCCATTCCCTTCTCCAGGGCATCTTTCTAACCCAGGGATCGAACCCAGGTCTCCCACATTGCAGGCGGATTCTTTACTATCTGAACCACCAAGCAGTTGCAGACAACTAGGATTTGTTGGCACAGCTCAACTTTCAGCAGTCCCCTTCCACTTTTCTTCTTCATTTATTCTTTCTATATGCCTTGAAATATCCTAATTTTTTATTCTATTTTCCCTGACAATAAAACCAAATCAGTAGAGGCCCTTGAAATTTCAAGTCCTAAGTCAAGTGTCCTGATATACAGAAACTACAGGATTGAAAAAGAAGTCACTACATGTGGAAAACACAGGAAAAGAAATAGTGGAAATGATAGCAACTTTTGAGAATCTGAGAAGACCATCAGGGCTTCACTCAAACATTTAAAATAGAGAAATGATACAGTTTCAGATGAAAGAGCGATTGAACCTGCAGCAGCGTCAGTGGTTGGCAAAGACAGCTTTGGAGTACTGTGTTTTTTGCATTTATCTTGCAGACTCCTGTAATGAGAGGGGCTTTGCCATATGTTCTCTAAAGTTCAGCTGAATGGTTCCATTGTTGTGATCACCTTGGACAGTTCACAGCATAAAGAGGAACAGGCCTAACTGAAGCTTGAAGCCCTGGAGAAAACTCAAATTTCACTCAGTGGTCTTTAAATGCTCTTCCTAAGGTCTTAGGAAGCTGTAAAAGACTCAGTCAAAGCGAAATACCTGGGTGCTCTGAGGGCTAGTAAGGAGAAGAGGGTGGCATTGAAGTCAGAATAACTTCTGAGACACTGGGAGGCCAACATGAGTACCACGCACGGTTTCAGCTTCTTCCGTCCCTCAGTCTCAGGTGATGTGAGGGCCGGGTGGCCACGCATGCTCGGTAGGACCAAACCCATTAGTGCAGTTAATCAGACTGAAGTGAAAGGTCTGCCAGCACGTCAGAACAGACTGGGTGGCCATGTGGGGAGACGCCTGCAGTGAAGACTGGGGAAGGTTCACTTGGCATTTGGGTGACACTTTGCTGAGCGCTTTCTCACGTACAGCGATCAAGCTAGTCTAGGATCTGAGACGAGCCCTGGCTCAACTGCCGCTGAAGATTCATGGCTGCTTTTCACTGCCTCTTCCTCTTGGAAAGGATCGTTCTGGCCTAGAGGAGGTAAGGAATGGTCTTCCCAGACTTTCAAGAGTCAAATCTTGACTCAGTCTGATTACTATGAGGACCAAAGTAACTAAGCACAGTAATGAATTATAAGCTATTGAATGAAGTAAGAATGTTTGAGTCCATATCAATAATAAATAGGTAATAAATAAATAGAGGAAGAGGTATAGCCTTTATTTACATTAGATTCAGAGGACCAACTAGGTAATGGAAAGAGTGGAAGTTGCAAAATTGTCATTTTGCTTTCAAAATAGTAATGATTGGATCGAACAAATCACAATTAGATGCTATATCTGGGCTGGGGGATTTGATGTGGAGCAGAATATCTGTATAGCTGTAAAATGTCTCATAGAGACTGTTTCTCAGTTGAAAGGAAGAACAAAAAGAATCATTATAGTGGCAAATCAGGCAACACCTTGACTGTTGTTTTAATTTTCAAAATTAACATCTCCAGTGAAGGACAGATGGCTATTAGGCATCCCCAGATTTGATTCCCAGAAACAAACAAATTTATCTATGTATTATTTTTGCTTGGGATCATCAATCTAAAACTAATCAGGAAACATCAGACAAATCCAAAATGAGAAACATTCAAATAAAGAAGAGACATTGAGGTTTGTATTTCTCAAAACTAGCAATGTCATGACAATCAGAAAGGTACTGACATGATTCAGAGTAAGGGAGGCTGAAGAGATATAGTAGCTAAATGCAATCCCCCATCCTAGACTAAAGAATATTTTTTGGTCCAAATACTTTTGTAATGTGGACACTTATTATTTAAAGTATTATATCAGTATTATGCTGTGTGCTGTCACTTCAGTTGTGTCTGACTCTGTAACACCATGGACTGCAGCCCACCAGGCTCCTCTGTCCATTAAATCCTCCAAGAAAGAATACTGGAATGGGTTGCCATGCCCTCCTCCAGGGGATATTGCCAACCCAGGGATTGAGCCCTTGTCCCTTAGATCTCTAACACTGGCTGACAGTTTCTTTACCACTAGCACCACTTGGGAAACATTAGTATTAAATTTACTTAACTGGAGAATTTTAGTGTGGTTATATAATAGGACTTCCCTGGTGGCTCAGAGGTTAAAGTGTCTGCCTCCAATGCTGGAGACCCGGGTTCGATCCCTGGGTCGGGAAGATCCCCTGGAGAAGGAAATGGCAACCCACTCCAGTATTCTTGCTTGGAGAATGTCATGGACTGAGGAGCCTGGTGGGCTGCAGTCCATGGGGTCACAAAGAGTCGGACACGACTGAGTGACTTTACTTACTTACTTACTTATATAAGAGAATATCATTATTCTTAGAAATTAAAGATCAGGAGTAAAAGGCCATGGTATGTGAAACTTCCGTCAAATGATGAGAGAGAGAAAGAGGGAGAAACACAAGGAGAGATTAAGCAAATAACAATCAGGGTAAAATGTTAGTAATATTTGAATCCAGGTTAAGAGTATATTGATGTTCTTTATACTATTTTTATTCCTGCTTTGTTGTTCATTCACTAACTCATGTTCAACTCTTTGTTGTTGTTCAGAGACTAAGTCATGTTCAACCCTTTGCACATGAGTTGAACATGACTCAAGGAGAGCTGGACTGCAGCACTCCAGCCTTCCCTGTCCTTCACTATCTCCCAGAGTTTGCTCAAATTCGTGTCCACTGAGCCGGTGACGCCATCCAACCATCTCATCCTCTGTTACCACCTTCTCCTCCTGCCCTCAACCTTTCCTAGCATCAATCTTTCCCAGTGAGTTGGTTCTTCACATAAGGTGGCCAAAGGATTGAAGCTTCAGCTTTAGCATCAGTCTTTCAATGAATATTCAGGATTGATTTCCAGTAGGATGATTGGTTTGATCTTGCAGTCCAAGAGACTCAGGAGTCTTCTCCAGCACCAAAATTCAAAAGCATCAATTCTTTAGCACTCAGCCTTCATTATGGTCCATCTCTCACATCCATACATGAGCACTGGAAAAATGAGAGCTCTAACTCTATGGACCTTTCTTGGCAAAGTGATGTCTCTGTTTTTTAATATACTGTTTAAGTTTGTCATAGCTTTTCTTCCAAGGAGTAAGTGTCTTTTAATTTTATGGCTACTCTTTAAAAAAATTTTTCATTGTGCTGCATGACATGTGGGATCTTAATTCCCGGACCAGGGATTGAATCCCCCTGCATTGGGAGCACAAAGTCTTAACCACTGGACTGCCAGGGTAGTCCTTGTTGCTACTTTTTAAAAATACAAATTTAAAGTTATTTCCAAATATAAAGTTCATAAATGAGTTATCCAATATATATTTCTAAGTTAAAAAATATCTAGTATGGTGTATTTACTTGCTCTCTCATATGTTCAAAAATGAATATAAACACTAAGACACACACTCTTTAATATTCATGAAAGTATCTGGAAACATACACATGACAAGAAAATGCTGTTGACTTTTGCCTCTAGGTCAGGGGCTGTGTATCTGGATGGGAGAAAGGCCTAGTTTTTTACCATATAACCCTTTTGTAATGTTGGAATTAAAAAGTACATGTACCTTTAAAACTGAAAATTATAGCTTAATTTAATTCAGTTTAATACATGTTAATTGCTAAGGACATGAGTCTAGGCCCTAGAAATATATTAAAAGAACTTCTTTTGAATCATTTGACCTCAAGTAACACGGGCTCTACTTGGAGAGACAAGGAGAAGATCTTTTAATCAATGAAGAAAGGCAGGAAAACTGGGATCCTGTTATTAAAACGAAATAAGGGGGAAAGAAGAGAGAACCATGTTGTACATCTGGATCTCCCACTGTTTCAACTGCACCTCACCTGAAGCATTTATGCTTTATTTTTTTCACTTTATAAGAAATTAAGTAACATTTCCCCACTGCTTTCTACATAAGGGTGTTCTGCTGCTGCTGCTGCTAAGTCACTTCAGTTGTGTCCGACTCTGTGTCACCCCATAGATGGCAGCCCACCAGGCTCCCCCATCCCTGGGATTCTCCAGGCAAGAACACTGGAGTGGGTTGCCATTTCCTTCTCCAATGCGTGAAAGTGAAAAGTGAAAGTGAAGTCACAACTGTGTCCAACTCTTCAAGACGCCATGGACTGCAGCCTACCAGGCTCCTCTGTCCATGGGATTTTCCAGGCAAGGGTACTGGAGTGGGGTGCCATGACCTTCTCCAAGGGTGTGCTAACTACTAATAAAATTATTTTATGGAAATTATTGAACTTCATTTGAAAAGGTCTGAAATAAATACAAATAGGTAATAATATTAATGTCAGTTAAAAAATAGTTCTGTGAAACATGCTTAAGTGTGGAAGGAAGGAAAAGAAGAGAGGGAAGAGGAAAAGGAAAGAAAAGGGATATGAGCCTTCTTGTATTAATTTCTTTAGACTTTTACCTGCTCTCTGAAATTTCTGTGTAATTTGGCATTTTGCAGCAAATGTAGTCATGTTCCTTCCCTCACATGGTTCCAAGAAAGCAGTTTTCGTGTTTTCAAGGCCAATTTTATTGAGACATACAGAAAGTGATGATTTTGGGACAATTACCTTGCAGTCATTCCACTGAGATTGAATCAAAGTCTGCCACGGTCTCTGACAACTGTTTTGGAACACATTCAGTTTAATAACATAGTTACTGTGGAACATTTCCTAAAGGAAAAAGACAAGAACATCAGCAGAATACCACTATATAAACACAAAGTTAAAAAGATAGTGTGTAGAAAGGGTGTTAAGGGTGATCTTTTAAGACCACAAAAGCAATAAGTTCTAAGTTTGAAGCTGAAACCTGGGACTTAGAGTTTTCCACAGTACTATATATTACTGCCTGTATTGAATAATTTTTTAATGTTATTCTGATAACCACAGAATACATGAGGTCTGCTAAAAATGTACATTTTATATTTTTAACATTAATACCATTTGCATAATACTTTTTTTTTCCCAAATGCTTTCACATTTATTATCTTACTTGAGAACCTTTGCTGCTTGTCCAATGGCATTTTCATTAAATCACATCCCTTCTTCAGTAACCTATTCTTTCCTTTTGTAAATGAAAAGTACATTTTAATTGTAATCATAAATAATTCTATGATTTATTATTCTGCTGGATACTATATTGATTATTGAATATAAAGGTTTAACAATTTGAGGATGGTATATGATACAAATTTAAATATGTTACAAAGCAATGCCTATGCTGCCTAGGTTTTCTGGCACAATTAGAACTATCCTTTCAGCAACACCTTTGTAACTGCTGACCCTGAAACCCTATAACCTGAATTCAGATAAATTCTATAACAGAACGCACAGCATTCTACACATGAGAATTTGCATGGTAATGCCTTTTTTATGTTTTGGTAAATGTGAAGATTATAATAGAAAATATCAAATTTTGTAGCAAAATAAGGAAATTATGAAAATGTATTAAACAGAACAATGTAACCCTCAAGACAGTTGTTTCAATCATAGATTATTCTTTTCAGATAGCTCCAAGCATCCCCTACATGTTCAGACCTTTGTATTACTTAGCTATGCAACATGTTGCCAGAAGACTCTCTCAAATTTTTCAGCATGAAAGAACCTGAAAGCTGATTGCTAGAAGCGACAGGAGTGAGCAGTATAATATGAGCAAATCTAGTCTGTAGCCATGAGTCTAAGAAGCTGTGATTACCCTGACAAATAATTGCTAGAGATGATTTCCCAACTAAGGAGTCTGCTCGTCCTCTGCCAGTACATCATACAGTTCAGTGACAGAGGCTGGAAACAAGGGATCAGGGAAAAGGTGAAACTGGAGAAGGTGGCGAGGAATGGAGGAAATTTACAAAAATGAATCTTATAACACCTTGTATGAACTTTGTGTTATTATTCATATGGAGGAGGAAGTCACCAGAGTATCAGCTTTATTAAAGGAGTGAAAAATATATGTTTATATTTTAGGGGAAAAAAAGTCCTGTTTGATTCTCTGTTAATGAAATGAAAGTAGACAACTTTAGAACAGAGATGGCAGTCAAGTGTATGTTAGGGGTTACTGAGGAAATAGATAATATGGCCTGAACCTCTGTGGCATGTGACTTGTGGCATGTGGAAGAGAAGGAGAAGAATTTGGGCAAGAAGGATCAAAAGAATATGCATTATTCAAGTCAACTGAAGTTCATGAGAAAGATGTCCTGGGAATCATAAGAATATAAATAAACTTGTGAAAATTGGTGAAATATCACAGTGATGTGAGAAGAACCTTTTTTAAGCAGAAAAGAATTAAGGACTGGTCTTTGAAATATATCAACACTTAGGAAAGGCAGAAGGAAATAAATAGCTCAAAGAATGAGACAAAAAAAATATCTAAGAGAGAAGTAAGATAAAAGGAGTTAATAGAAAAAAATATTTCATGAAGGTGGGAGGAGGCAATATTGTCAGTATAGTACTACTTAATGTGAGGAGAAAAAAGAACAGACAAGTGTTCATCAGTTTTAGCAAAAAGGAGGTCATCAGTGACCTTGGGAATAGCAGATTTAGTGGAGTAGTGAGGGAAGAATGCAAATTAGCTTGGGTTTAGGAATGAATTAGAAGTAAACTGGGGGAGACAAAACTCAAGCTACTAATGTGAAGAGAGAAGGAGAAGGCATTAAGTAGAGGGCACAACTAGTGTCGGCCAAGAACTCTGGACTGATGTATGTATTTGTCAAGAATTCTGACTTATGTACCCAAGAACTGTCAGTGCAAACTGGGACTTATGCTTACATATACTGTTTACCAGGCACAGATTGGTACCTATTTTGCATTTAGAATGATACTTAAACCACAGCAGCATGCTGACTCAGCAAAGTGATTCATACTTGATGGAAGTTTCCCTCAAGTGTGCATGCAAAGTGCAGAGTTAGGCGTATAGTCATTCTTCAATAAACATCCACATGACATGGCTAAAGGACTGGGTCTATTCATCTTGAGTTGCCTATCACTTTGGGAAAATCAATTCACATCCTTAGTTTTCTTTGCTTATAATTTTTCCCCAAAATGATGCTTCTGTATCAATGTAACTGTTGGTTTTGAAATTGGCCCTCATACACAGAGGGCTAAGAGAGATTGAAGAAAGAGGCAGATCACTCCATATTGGTAGGTGGCAGTCTTAATAAGCAAGGGAACTTACTCACAAGGCTTGTCTTGGGGAACCATAAGACAAAGAGATATCCACACCCACCTGCTAAAATCTTAAAAGTTTACATAGAAGACTTTACTAAGCTTTCCAGGTGGCTCAGGGGTGAAAAATCTGCCTGCCAATGCAGGAGTCCCAGGAGACAAGGGTTTTATCCTTGAGTTGGGAAGATCCCCTGGAGTAGGAAATGGCAATGCACTCCAGCATTCGTGCCTGGAAAATTCCATGGACAGAGGAGCCTGACAGGTTATAGTTCATGGAGTCACAAAGCATTGGACACATTCAAAGGTGTTAAAGCTTGGAGCAGTACATTAGTCCACCCAGCCAAAGTGGTTTTACTTGTTAGTAATTTAATCTACTGCTTTAATATTCTACCTTGCTTTCCATTAACCCTGGTGCTTGCAAATTATAGAGGAAATGGAACTTTCACATCCTGTTCTTCTTCCCAGTTTTGCATATCATGACCTTGGAACTATGACCCCAGATTACTGTCTATTTGATGAGGCTTTCTGTACATGGTACTCAGCTCTTCTAGTCTTCTAATGGTGTAGCAAGGTCTGTGTGGCAATAGAGGAAACTTTGGGTTAGGCTAGATACAGTGTCCATGCAAACCAGGGCCTATTTAGAACACTCAGAGGAAAGAGGCCAATATACTCAGTTTGCCAATCCCTCATCAGTGGGGGCCTCCAGTGAATGGCATTAGACTCCTTTGCAGTTATCTTGAGTGGTGTTTAGAACGTGCAGGACATGCTGTTACTGCATTAACCAAGAAACTCTGTCTTAAGAGTGATCTGGCTTCCTTGGCAATACTCTACCCTCTGGAGGCACTACAGTGGACACTCCTCAAGTGCGCTCAATCTGCTGTACTCGTGTCAGGCACTAGGCTTCCTTTTCAGGTGGGGCAGAAGCTTCCTGATTGCCAGGAGGTATCAGTGCTTTATAAGTGGGAAAGTGGAAGACAGTGAGGGCTGCCTCAGACTCTTTCAGGTGAACCCAAATTTCTTGACCCCAGAGGACTTATTCATGATCTTCCACCCCTCTGTTTTCCATTGTCTAAACCACAGGGTTAACCCTTTTAGAATAGCTCAATTGTCAGTACAGAGGATTAACAGCCAGAGCTTATGAGTGATTACCAGCCAAACCACTGAGTTCAGCCCACTGGCTGTGGCGATTCCTTTTTTTCCCAAGCATCTATATACCAGGCATCAACAGGAATTTCCCCTGCTCCATGTCTACAGGGATAGGGGTGGGGGCGCTTGGAGGCTATGCATACTCTTCAGAGCCTGGAGGCGCCTGCAGGTGTAGAGACTGAGGGCCGGTGGACAAAGTACTCCTGTGCAGCAAGTGGGCCACTAAATCAAAGAGGGAGTTTAAGCCATGACACAGGTCAGTCCACAGCACGTATTCTCACCGCCCACCACCCCTTGATAGGGAGGGAAGTTCTTTCCAGGCTAGGCTCTCCCTTTGTGAGAGATCTATGGATAAATGCAGTGTCCGCTGATAGAAACTGTTGCTCTGTAGGAATATATTGGGATGTTGTGCCCTACCAGAGCTGAGACCAAAGTCTTAAGAGTACTCTCTCCTGTTTTCTCTGTCATAGTGTGCAACTCATACCATCTGGAGTCATAGACACATCAAATTCAGATGGTAGTCCTCTTCAGGAGATGCTCAGAGCTCAGCTGGTAACGAACCCACCTGCAATGCAGGACACCCTGGTTCAATCACTGGGACGGGAGATTCCCTGGAGAAAGGGATAGGCTACCCACTCCAGTATTTTAAGTTTTAATTTAATTTTTAATTTTTAAAAACCCACTCCAGGCTACCCACTTCTCTTGCCTGGAGAACTCCATGGACAGAGAAACTTGGCATTTTACAGTCCATGGGATTGCAAAGAGTCAGACACAACTGAGCGACTTTCACTTTCACTGGTAGTTTTGCCTTCTTAGAGGCAGCTTGTTTTGATCCCCAGTCCCATATGTGCCCTTTCTTTACCAGGTGGTATAAGGAATGGAGGCACTGTGCCAAGGGGAAAATAAAGATCTTTCAAAACCCCCCAAGTCATTACAAAGTCTTGTAGCTCTTTCGCATTTGTAAGGGCTGAATAGAATTGCATCTTCTCAATTCCAGATTCCAGAACAGAGCATGTATTAGCCATCTAAACAACT
Organism: Aepyceros melampus; assembly: GCA_006408695.1. NCBI lineage: Eukaryota > Metazoa > Chordata > Mammalia > Artiodactyla > Bovidae > Aepyceros > Aepyceros melampus. The sequence goes on along the minus strand of SJXQ01009590.1, from coordinate 133,902 downwards.
CCCTAAACTTTTGGCTGTGCCTGGACCTTGAATTTTCTGGGAGTTCATCACCCATCCTCTCCCTCTCAGATGTTCTAGCAAAGTCACAAACTGATCAGCAGCAGAGGCAAGGCTTCATTATGTCATCAATGAAATGGGCCTGCTTTGTTGCTCAGGGAGGGAAAAGAGGGAAAGATCTTGGATTACTTCCCATGACATATGGTAGGTGACCTTGGGGGAGCAATTGAAATGTCCACTGTTGCCTCTTCCATGTGATCTTAATTTTTAGACACTTATCAGAGTCTTTTCCATAAATCTCAAAGATGAAGCACTTTTATAGGAACATATTATCAGAGTAAAACAAAATGATCTCCAAATCACTTTATGATCCCAAGGCTGTGTCCTTGGGTAGCTTCTAATAAAAGGAATGTAGAACACACATCCCAAGGATGGGTAGGGATGAGGAGCCTCTGATTTGGTGCACTCATGGGTCAACCAGCAGACATGTCCTTTTGATTACCTTCTCCAAGAGTAGGATGAGCTTATATCACTTTCTATTTAAAATGACTCTATTTAAATATATCTATTTCAGATGTTATTTACAATTCATATTATATATATGTACATACTTCATAGGTACATAATTCACAAATTTACATATTTTTATAATATAGCAGACTAGATTTTTCAAAGTGAATTGTGTGTACCAAATAAATTTTCATCTTAGTAGACTTGCATGCCTTTTTATTGTTTTTACTGTTCCTACCATGATGACATGTATTATTTTTAATGATTAGCAAGTAAAAGATTATCAAGTACCAAGTGACTATAGTATATCCAGTTTTGGATAAGAGCACTTAATCAACTACAAAATACTTCTGATAAACCTACATATATCAAAAAATAAATCAAAAACTCTTGAAACTATAATGGAATAAAAAGAACAAAGCTGAGCTGTCTTAACTGATTTTGATAGTAAAAATAAGCTAGATATATAATTTATATATATACTTACTAGAATTTCATTTTACAGAGGTAGCTTATTAGGAAAGATAATATATAGTTCCCAAGGGGGAAAAAATCAGTTCTTGAGTTATTTAAACAGAATCTATGAATATTGTTAGATGCTCATACAATACATGCTTAGAAAGGGAATTCCTAATCATAATTTTTAAAAACTATGTAAAATAAATGAAATTATAAGTCTTCTGCTTTGCTATTATCAAGTCTGCTTAATTCACCCTTCACTCTGGTCAGAACATAAAGTAATTGTCTGGTAATTCACCAACAAACCTTTGAGACTGTGGTGATACAACTGTGAAACCTAACAACTCAGAGGGAGATTAAAGGTTCCATTCCTGAAACACAGTAAGAATGTCACCTATCAAAGGCTGCACCTTCGGAGTCCTCGTAATAAAAGTCTCAGTCGTAATCTAATGTGCCATTAACATCAGAGTGTCTGCCAGCCTACAATATTGGTTTTGCTTTAAACATGTTGAGTACTAACCACCTGGCTTGCTTCCAGATTCCTAGCTGCTTGCGGGGTAATGACTGAAACTTTATCAGAGAAACTTAGCTCTTTGAAAAGAGACTTGCATGTAAGCGGCTTATGGAGAAACTGTTTTCTGCAACATGCACTTCATTTCTAAAATATGTTTAATTCACACTGAGCATCAGAGGCATTCGTTTTGCAAAATTCCTAAGATTACACCACACTTGCTGTTATTTAGTTGCTAGGTCATGTCCGATTCTTTTGCGACCCCATGGACTGTATTTAACTGATTTTGATAGTAAAAATAAGCTAGATATATAATTTATATATATACTTACTAGAATTTCATTTTACAGAGGTAGCTTATTAGGAAAGATAATATATAGTTCCCAAGGGGGAAAAAATCAGTTCTTGAGTTATTTAAACAGAATCTATGAATATTGTTAGATGCTCATACAATACATGCTTAGAAAGGGAATTCCTAATCATAATTTTTAAAAACTATGTAAAATAAATGAAATTATAAGTCTTCTGCTTTGCTATTATCAAGTCTGCTTAATTCACCCTTCACTCTGGTCAGAACATAAAGTAATTGTCTGGTAATTCACCAACAAACCTTTGAGACTGTGGTGATACAACTGTGAAACCTAACAACTCAGAGGGAGATTAAAGGTTCCATTCCTGAAACACAGTAAGAATGTCACCTATCAAAGGCTGCACCTTCGGAGTCCTCGTAATAAAAGTCTCAGTCGTAATCTAATGTGCCATTAACATCAGAGTGTCTGCCAGCCTACAATATTGGTTTTGCTTTAAACATGTTGAGTACTAACCACCTGGCTTGCTTCCAGATTCCTAGCTGCTTGCGGGGTAATGACTGAAACTTTATCAGAGAAACTTAGCTCTTTGAAAAGAGACTTGCATGTAAGCGGCTTATGGAGAAACTGTTTTCTGCAACATGCACTTCATTTCTAAAATATGTTTAATTCACACTGAGCATCAGAGGCATTCGTTTTGCAAAATTCCTAAGATTACACCACACTTGCTGTTATTTAGTTGCTAGGTCATGTCCGATTCTTTTGCGACCCCATGGACTGTATAGCCTGCCAGGTTCCTCTGTCCGTGGAATTTCCCAGGCAAGAATATTGGAGTGAGTTGCCATGTCCTTCTCCAGGAAATCTTTCTTACCCAGAGATCAAACCTGAGTCTCCTGCTTGGCAGGCAGATTCTTTCACTGAGCCATCTGGGAAGCACAACTGACCAGTTAGGTACACATTTATGATAAAGCAGTAGTTTTGCCTGTACTCCCATATATGATAATTCACACATACAGAAAATAAAGATATTTTTAATGGCTCTTGCCTCAGGATAAATTATCTCTTTTAGCTTAAAAGTTGCTTAGAGGCAGAAACATTCTCTTTTCAACGATGCGGAAAATATCATCCTTGTCACTTATCAAGCAATTAATTTGCTTGAAGAGGATGTTTTAGAAAATTTCTATTAGTGGCTAAAATCTGACTTATAATCTCTGTAGATTTCTAAGACATTTTATCTGATTACCAGAACAATCAGTGATACTAAACTTCAGGCATAAATTTTCAGATAGTTTTATTTCCATTTGAGCAAGTCCTTCTACGACCTCAACTATTGTAGGCAACCATGACTGCTCAGGATCGTGTTGACCCTGAGAAAATGCAGTAAGGGAAGGAATGACCAATTCATAATGTAATAGAAATTACTTTTTCTTTTTGGCACATGAATTAGGAAGGAAGTAAGAAAAGGAGAGTGAAGTCAATAGTCATCTGTTAAAGGTCACATTTTCAGTGACATCTTGGCTACAAATCTGGGGAAGAAATTCTTCAAAATCTTTCGATTTTGATGGCAAAGGTGAAATTCCTTTTGTATTGTTCAGATTCTTTTTTCTTTTTTCCTCTTGGCGTGTTACCAAGCAAACACACGAAAGTGCAACTTGTTGTGTTTTCAAGTGTTTTCCTGATCAAAATAGCAATATGTTGGCATGATCAGCTTCACCTTTGTGACAAATTCTTATTTTCTACTATGTAATTAGATCAACTGACTGGATATATTTATTTTTCTCCCAAAGATAACTAGTTCAACTGAAATTCATTTATACAAGCAGTGCAGTTTAGGTCCAATAATGCTTTTGTGTTAAAGGATGGATGAAATTGAAAAGGTCAAAACTTATTTGACTCCCTTTAAATGTTTGATAGCTTGTTTACTTAAATTTATTCTATTTGAAATGCCAAGACATTTGCCCTTTTCATGTAGTTTGCGGGGCTACTCATTAATATTTTTTTTTCTGACGTCCGTCATTTCAAAATTAAACATTTCACAATACACCTATATGTTTATAAAAGTCAATTAAACAGTTCCTACCTTCAAAGAGTGCTCAGTCTGATGGATATAAAGAACCAGTTAAAAATGCATCACAGCCGCCATTGTCAGTGCCTTTTCATTTGTTCAATACATACTTATAAGCACCTATTATATACCAGGCATGGTTCTAGGATTTAAAGACATATCAATAAATTAAACAAAGATCCCTGCCCTTACAAGGAGCTCCCATCTTGTAGTGTAGTTACTAAGTCGTTGTCTGACTCTTTGAGAACCCATGGACTGTAATCCACCAGGCTCCTCTGTCCATGGGATTTCCAAAGCAAGAATACTGGAGTGGGTTTCCATTTCCTTCCCCAGGGGATCTTCCTGACCCAGGGATCAAACCCACATCTACCTGCATTGACAGGCAGATTCTTTACAGCTGAACCACCTGGGAAGCCCTTCATCCTAACAAGGAGCAATTAAACTGTTTTACATTCTGATCAATAAGATTAACGTCTCCTCTCCCCATGGGAACTTGTCAGGGCATGAACAGGCAGAGATGGAAGTAAGAGAATGGAGGTATTCTCTCTTCTCTTTAATAAGGACAATATTTTGTATTGGTCATCTTTAAAATACTTTTACATGGTCATATTGTGCTTTTTTGAAACTGTGCTTTCTTATAAACTATAAGCTGATAATTTGCTTATAGAAGTTAAGTCTTATACTATTTCCTACTGTATAAACTAAATTGTGTTTTTCACTTTTACCATGAAGCTTTTCCTGACTTCCTGACAGAAGTCTATTCCACTTTACCCTGGAAAACAGCTCTTTATTAAAAACCTGTTTCATGATGCTCATTTTGTTTTTAATTTTGTAATTAGCCCTTTCTATCCTCACTTTCTGGAGAAGGCAATGGCATCCCACTCCAGTATTCTTGCCTGGAAAATCCCATGGACAGAGGAGCCTGGTAGGCTGCAGTCCATGGGGTCGTGAAGAGTCGGACACAACTGACAACTTCACTTTCATTTTTCACTTTCATGCATTAGAGAAGGAAATAGCAACCCACTCCAGTATTCTTGCCTAGAGAATCCCAGGGATGGGGGAGCCTGGTGGATTACAGTCCATGGGTTCTCAAAGAGTCAGACAACGACTTAGTAACTACACTACAAGATGGGAGCTCCTTGTAAGGGCAGGGATCTTTGTTTAATTTATTGATATGTCTTTAAATCCTAGAACCATGCCTGGTATATAATAGGTGCTTATAAGTATGTATTGAACAAATGAAAAGGCACTGACAATGGCGGCTGTGATGCATTTTTAACTGGTTCTTTATATCCATCAGACTGAGCACTCTTTGAAGGTAGGAACTGTTTAATTGACTTTTATAAACATATAGGTCTTCCATCTATGGGGTTGCAAAGTCGGACACGACTGAAGCAACTTAGCAGCAGCAGCAGCAGCAGCATCCTTACTTTCAACATCCTCCAAGGATTTAACCCATAGATCAAAAATATTTGGAAAAAAATTACAGAAAGTTCCAAAAAGCAAAACTTGGGTTTGCCATTCACCAGCAACTATTTGCATTGTATTAGGTGTGATAAGTCTAGAGATGTCTTAAAGTATACAAGAGGAGTGCATAGGTCATATGAAAATACTACACCATTTTATATGAAGGATTTTAGCATTGGCAGATTTTGGTATCTTTGGGGGATGGGGGGATACCTGAAACCAATCCCCCTCAGATACTGGATGCCAAGAAATGGCTGTATATGATTATGTGCTTTCTGGTATCATTATTAGATTGTAAGCTGTGCTGTGCTTAGTTGCTCAGTTGTATCCAGCTCTGCAACCCCATGGACTGTAGGCCTCCAGGCTCCTCTGTCCATGGGGATTCTCTGGGCAAGAATACTGGGGTGGGTTGCCATGCCCTCCTCCAGGGGATCTTGCCAACCCAGGGATCAAACCCAGGTCTCCCGCATTGCAGGCAGATTCTTTAGTGTCTGAGCCACGAGGGAAGCCCTACTTACAGGCCAAACTATGTGGCAGTCATTCCATTATCTCTGAGATCTAACCCAGCTTATGGCTCCTACTGAAAGACATTCGCTATATTGATCTGAGATGTAACCCGCCTAAATTAAGAATTAGAACAAAGAGCACGTACAGGCACACGTTGTATTCTCCATTACTAGTCTCTAATTCTCAATTTGAATTTTGGTGTGACTTTGAATTATGTGTGTTTGCATCTACCTACATAGCTCAGTGCTCTGCTATATTCTCCCAATATGTTAGAAACAAAAGTATAATTTCTGATTTCTATAACCAAGCCATTTTTCCCTAGAGACAAAAAACAGCTAATTAAAATAATATTAATATTATTTTTATATTAATATATGTTTTTACTCATTATTCTTATAATTCATGTTTTAAGAAATATGCATTTCTAAAGTCATCTAGATTGTATTTTGTAAACACATGTACCTATATCATTATGTGAGAAGTTACAACTCTATTATGATTAATTATTCAAAATTTATAACTATTTTTCATTTGTTTTCCAGTGTATTGCAACATCTCTCATCATTAATATTCAGGTTGTTCACTGATTTATGAACAATACTAGTTAGAGTATCTGAAACAAAATTAGGAAAAGCATCAACTCATTTTTTCTCTTTCCAAATCTTTATATGTTTCATGATCCCCCTGGATATAAGAAAGCACAAGTTCACGTTGATAATCCCTGATAACATTCACTAGCTAGTGGAGATTGGTTCCCCGAGGAGTTAGTCAGTTGACAAGCTCTGTTTGTTTAGTTTGACTTTGCTGATCTTAACAAGAATTAATTCTCCTAGCTGTGGCGAATATATAAGTATTGTAATGACATACATCTAACAGTTCCTTGCTGACTTTATTTTTTTTGTTTTGTTTTATATAGGAGTCTTACATACATAAACAGAAAACATTAAGATTTATTGGCATGAAGAATGTGTCAAAAATGCGAATCCTACTTCCTTCTGTTTCAAAAGGAAAATTCAACATTCCCTTTAGTAGAGTGCAGCAAGTCCTATGAATGTGAGCTTACTCTTGTCTCTCCCCTCCCGACCCCAAATCCATCAATATTGATTTAAATGTTTCCCCTGATTAATGGAAAGCTCCAGAAACTCTCTTTGGGAATTCAAAGGGCTCTTCTTACTTCAAGCTAAAGATATTTATTCCATTGGTTTAAATAAACATTTTTTAAGGAAAGCATTTATTACATGCATTTTAGATTTATTGCGTGCATTTTAGATTTCTTATAAAATATGCATAAAAAGGCATCTTAAAGTCATCTGTTGATAAATAATGGTGCATTCAGGTAAAATTTTAGGCTATTGATCTTTTTTGATCTTCCTGTTTTTTCTAGTCAAATGAGTTTCCCTAAGGAACATTTAATTGATTCCCTCTGGTTTTATTCTCCTTTTCTATTAGATTGTTTCCCTTGTCTGCAAAAAAGTCAGTAGATAAAAGAGATGGACGTGGATACACAGTTTTCAGAGAAAAGGAGCCAAATGAAGGGACCCTATCTTACTCTTCCTTTGTATCTGCAACATCTAACGTAGTGCTTGATGCATAATGTAGTTCAATAAATATTTGTTGAAGTGAACAAGCTGTACAAGACGGTCATGCATAAGACCTACTGAAACAACATGTTATTGTACTGGAAGGAATAGGTACATGGAGAACATTAAAGTCATGACTCAGAGACTTAGAAAATCAAGTTCTAGTCTAATACCAAGATGAGGAAAGATTCTGGCTCATGTTTCTAGCTGTGCTACCACATCATTTAACTCCATTATGGAATAGTAATGCCAAAGCATTTATTATTTTCTTTCTTTCCCTCTACCATACCCACAAAATAATGTTAGCACATCAGAAGAAAGGATTATTTGGGTCAGATACTCCTATTTTTACCCTAAATTCTCTCAAAAACAGATACTAAACTATTATAATTATGAACAGTACATTAAAATAGAGATTCATGAAAGATGCTAATTATGTAACACTAAGTAAAAACAATCAGCATAATATTCTATGATCATAATATATTTAGCAAGGACCAAAGTTTGAAATTCTATTCTATGTGTTAAAATACTGAAATCTGATGCATGATAACAGAACTGCCATATTGAACCTATCAAGCATTCATTTACATGAGGGGATAAGTCACTTGAAATATTAGTTATTTTTATCCTGAGAAAACTTGTGCCTGACTCTAAATGGAAAGCTGCTATTAAAAAGGAGGAATATTTACTAAATCTTTTATTGAGGCATTAGGAGCACAGGACATGTTAATATTTAGAAGAGTGTGGCAGCAGCGGTGATGACTAGGACATTTCGTCTCTACCTAGAGTTATTGTTGGTATTCACTGGAATATGAAACAGACACTGAGCTGTGAGAGGGGATTTTTCCTGTGGGACATGTATGTTGAGGACATCACAGCAGCATCTTAGCTTTGTCAGTGCCTAAGGCAGGCTATCAAAAGTCATGGGAATGAAAAGAATGGTGGCTTTGGCATTCTCAGACGGAATCAAAATTACGAGGCAATACTGCCAAGGAAAAAAATGATAGAATCGAAATGGAAGCAAGAAGACTATTTCATATATACACTTGAAACACTTCCTGCAGAAAACAAAATAAGATGAGACGGGATTTGAAGAGACTAGAGGTCCTAAATAATTAGGCAAGGGTGATCCCTATAAAGACATTTTGATATATTATTCTGATAATAGCATGATAAGAAAAAACATAAATGATATTAACACATGCTTTTAAAATTCATGGGAAATAAAGAAATTTTAGAATTAATTACCTTAAAACAATAACAATATGCATGCCATGGTGCTGAATTTATATGTATTTCTTTCTGTTTTGCAGACTTTTTTGTATAGTACTTGCTTGTATTATATTCTTTAAAGAAACCAGTATAGGTAGTCAAAACTACTCTGCCCAATAATTTATGTTCTGACTACTTCTGAGTCTCATTTCTATTTTCATTTGTCTCTCCATCCCATTATCCTGAGTCTTAAAGGATGCTTCCTGAGCACATGAAATTCTAAGTGTGACTTTGGACCAGATTCAAGGTACAAAGTATTATTTCCTTCTCTGGATTGATTAAGAAGATGACCATTGTTAGCTTTCAAGCTTCTATTCAAAAACTAAATATGTTATGGACTCCAGTCAGAACAGATATCTCTCTTAGATCCCTTATTTGAACTCTCTCCTGCCCTGCTTTGCACGTTAGTAGCAACCCTGTTTAGGCCTTAAAAATGTATTTAGTTGTTATACAGAGTTTTCTCACTCTAAATTCAATTTTTAAATGTAAGTTCTGAAATATTACTTATTTGACTCTTTTAAAAACACATGAAGTTAGGCAGCTGACCCTTTCCTGTAATATAAGCAAAGTGATGCTTGTCTGGTGAAGGTAAAGATTCAGGAGACTTAACATGAATGCATAAATCTTGTCATCAAGTGATTCAGAACATCTTTAAATAACTATATGTGTGTCTTTCAGAAGAGTGAGATTATGTGTGTTTAGTTGCAGGGATGATGTGGAGTTAAGGAAACAAATAATGAAGATGTTACGCCTTATGCCTAAAACACTTTACCATCAGGGATGTGTTTTCAAACATAGAAAGTCCCATTTGCCATCCCTGCTATATTTGAGGACAAACTCAGTTGGCAAAAGAAAAACAGTAAAGCCAAAATAATTTCTAAAGACTATAAAATTTTGAATACCATATTAGAAACCCCAAATATTAAACTCAGCTGCATGCAAAAGGCTATTTCATTCTGTTTTATTTTCTGTTTCTCCTCCACCTCTTTTGGAGTACCAAATTATCTTCCCCTTCCCCAGAGCCCATTTTTTGATACTTAAATGATAATTTAATAAGAAATTTTCAGTGGAAACTCTTCAAGGCAGAATTCTGATCACCAGCATGAAACAAAACCAAGACTGCTCTTTTGGTGCTTTGTAATCTAGTGAATTTAGATGGAAAATAACAAACAAATAATTACTTTAAGACATGACAATTGCTGGAAAGGAAATAAAGGAGAATAAGGGGAGGGGAGAAAATCATGATTTTAAAAATCATGATATTTTAAATATTTATAAAATCAATATTTTATATCATGATCTCTCTAACATGGTAGTTTTGATCAGAGATGTGGAAGAAGTGATATCCAGCCACCAAGGTCAGACTATTTTAGGTGCAGAGAGTTAATGCCTGGAAATAGTCACCTGCTGAAACAGAAGAAGGCCATGGTGGATATAGTAAAATGAACAAGGGCAAGAGTACTAGATCAGGTGAGAGGTGATGGTGGCTTGGACTAAAATCATAAAAATGAAAGTGATGTCAAGGACTTGAATTCTGGATGAGTACGTAAGTACAGATTCCAGCTGAAGACTCAGTCCTGGGCCCCTCCATTATTTGGAGGTTGGGAAAATGAGGAAGAACCAGAAAAAGACACTAAAAAACAGTATTTATTGAGAAAGGAGAGAAAAAGAAAATGATATCTTTGATGTTGATAAAGAAAATAAGGAGGTAGTGATCAAATGTAGCAAAAACTGAAGAGATTATTAAGGAAAATGAAGACCATTGACCTTGGCAACATGGAATCCATTAATAACTTTGAAAAGAGAATCTTCACAGAATAATGAGAGCAAAGCTTACTTGTGGAGACTTTTAAAACTAGTGAGAGAGTCAAAAAAGGAGAGAGCAACATGTACACCCATGACTGATTCATGTCAATGTATGGTAAAAACCACCACAATATTGTAAAGTAATTAGCCTCCAATTAAAATAAATTAATTAATTTTAAATAGTATTTGAAAATGTTTAAATGACAGATACTTATTAGTTAGACTCAGATATTACCATATACGTCTGGAATAAATATTTTGGGAAAAAATGAGTGAGACAATAAAGTGCAATAATGAACAAATGAATATGTGTGTGTGTGTCTTGAAACACATTCTTAAAAAAATGTCTGTGTATGTCTGTAAATGGGAGCAGGCAAGCGGAGAACTTACTAGGTAGAGTGGATTGTGGAGTCAGAAGAGGTTCTTTTTTGAGGTGGGAACCATTCTATAACTTTATATTCTGATGAAGCAGTACAGTAGAGAAGGAGAAAAAAAAAATCATCCACAACAGAGAGAAAGAAGAAAGCCAGTTGGAAAACATATATCCAGGAGTATGCAGAAAGGGCTGAAATCCAAGCCATTAGGTAGAGGAGTTGGTTTTAGGCTCATGATCCTTTCTATTTAACAGGAGAAAGGACAGACATGTGGTTGAGTATGTAGGTAGGTTAACTGACTTGGTAATTTGTGTTGAGGTGGGAGGGCAGAAATCTAAACAGTTCTTATATGATTTCTCCTATTTGCTCAATGACAAAAAGAACAAGGATATCAAGGGAAAAGGAGAGAGGAAATGTTGGAGGCTTAAGGAGGTAGTGAGAAAACTTTCACCAGAATTGAGTTATTCTCAGGTGTTGGAAGGAAAGGAAATGAGCAAAGGAGCTATTAGACTTCCTCACCAGTAAATGCAGATCCTCAGAAAAGATTCCTCATAAACTGAATTCCAGTCATATGGAACTCTTTTATTACTCCTCAAATACATCAAACATTAAGGTCTTTGAAAATTCCATTGATCTTATATGAGAGCTATCTAACTTTTTAAAAATAGTGTATTGTTTTCTTAATTTTTATTTATTATTACTGGCTGTGCTATGTGGCATGAGGGATCTTAGTTCTCTGACCAGGGATTGAAGCTGGGCCCCCTGCATTGGGAATGCAGAGTCTTGGCTACTGGACCACCAGGGAAGTTCCAAGAACTATATAACTTTTAATCATTTTTTAAACCTCAAATTAAATTCCAGGAAGTACTCTTTGTACTTGCTCCTACCGTAGCAATTATCATATCATATTGTACAAACTTATTTTCTTTCTCCACTGACTGTGTATTCCTCATATGGTGGCATTACATCTCCAATAACTATGGGGAAAATATTGCACCTTATAAAATTACAAATATCTGTTATTACATGCAGCTGACTTTGTTTCATTTTCTCCCTCTCACAAAAATTTAATTCAGTGAGTACCTACAAATTTGCAAGGTAAATTTGTGTTTAAATTATATGTTGTTTTTAAAATTGTAAACTATTAGAAGCACTTTTCCCTGGTGGCTCAGATGGTAAAGCATCTGTCTGTAATGCAGAAGACCCAGGTTCGATCCCTGGGTCGGGAAGATCCCCTGGAGAGGGAAATGGCAATCCACTCCAGTACTATTGCCTGGAAAATCCCAAGGACAGAGGAGCCTGGTAGGCTACAGTCCATGGGGTCACAAAGAGTCAGACACGACTGAGAGACTTCACTTTCACTTACTTCATGACTGGTAACACCGAAAAAAGGAGAGTACAAGTTGCAATAGTCATTTGAAAAATGCATATTCCACTATGGTGTATGGAGATTTGAGAAAACAACAGCAACAATAATAACAACAGAAATTAGGAGGTAAGAAAGCAATAATAAAGATTATATAATTCCTAAACTTTAAACGTTCATTTTTTTGGTTTAATTATTTCTGAAGAGATTAAAATTAAGTATAATTCATCTTCTGGCTGAGATTTTTTAAATAGTGTTCCATAATTAACTCAAGGCTGTTATTCAAACTTTGACTGCCATCCAAATATAAAGGTATAATTTAGATGGATAGAAACAGACTTTTCAAGAAAACAATGTAACAATAAAAGCCATTATTTTCTTATTTTATTCAATGTCAGGAAAGTATAATAAAAAAATCTGTCACTTTTGATGGAGAAGAGAGTGTAATTAAATTTAGTCTTACTTGAGAACTTTGTTTCAATTTGATTTTCAGTTAACCAAAGCTCATTGTTTAGTTTAAAAGCTTGTAAATTTGGTTGTCTTATCTGCACAAAGGGATACATTTGAAGTACCACACCTGATTTTAAAATATATTTTCAGTTCTCTCTGATCTGTAGTATAATTTTACTTAAAGCTGATTCTCTTTTAAAAAGGAGAAATTTTTTTTTTCACATTTCTTGTTTTCCTTTTTCAGACAGCCTATATTTTGGGTTTTTATACTGTGGATTGTACCTGTGTGATGTGGGCAAGAGCAGAGTTTCTTTGAGAATCCTATTTCTAACTTATGTGTGTGCGTATGTATATATTGTTGAACAAGATGGAGGGTGCAAAGTTATGCCATTTGTTGTTGAAAGATCTTGCTTTTTTTTCATTATGATATGATAGAAAGTACCAGAAACTGATTAAAAAAAAAAAACCGAAAAATGATACAAATGAACTTACAAAACAGAGAGAGGCTCAACACAGAGAGAGAAAACAAACTCATGGTTGCCAGGAGAAGGGATAGTTAAGGACTTAGGGAAGGTCATGTGCACCCTGCTACATTTAAAATGGATTACCAGCAAAAACCTATTGAATAGCACATGGGACTCTGCTCAATGTTATGTGCCAGCCTGGATGGGAGAGCGGGTTTGGGAGAGAATCAGTTCAGCTAAGTTCATTTCATGCAGTCATGTCTGACTCTTTGCTACCCCATGAACTGCAACATGCCAGGCTTCCCTGTCCCTCAACAACTCCCAAAGCTTACTCAAACTCATGTCCATTGAGTTGGTAATACCATCCATCTGTCTCATCCTCTGTCATCCCCTTCTCCTCCCACCTTCATTCTTTTCCAACATCAGGGTTTTTTCCAGTGAGTCAGTTCTTTGCATTAGGTGGCCAAAGTATTGGAGTTTCAGCTTCACCATCAGTCCTTCCAATATCAGTATTGATTTCCTTTAGGATGGTTTGGATCTCCTTGCTGTCCAAGGGACTCTCAAGAGTCTCCTCCAACACCACAGTTCAAAAGAAACAGCTTTCTTTATGGTCCAACTCTCACATCCATACATGACTACTGGAAAAACCATGGCTTTTACTATTTGGATCTTTGTCAGTAAAGTAATGTCTCTGCTTTTAAATATGCTGTCTAGCTTAGTCATAGCCCTTCTACCAAGGAACAGGCATCTTTTAATTTCCTGGCTGCAGTCACCATCTGTAGTGATTTTGGAGCCCAGAAAATAAAGTCTCTCATTGTTTGCATTGTTTCCCCATCTATTTGCCATGCAGTGATGGGACCAGATGCCATGATCTTCATTTTTGAATGTTCAGTTTTAAGCCAGTTTTTTCACTCTCCTCTTTCACTTTCAACAGGAGACTCTTTAGTTCCTCTTCCCTTTCTTTGATAATGGTGGTGTCATCTGCATATCTGAGGTTATTGATATTTCTCCCAGCAATCTTGATTCAGCTTGTGCTTCATCCAGCCCAGCATTTCACATAACATACTCTGCATATAAATTAAATAAGCAGGTTAACAATATACAGCCTTGATGTACTCCTTTCCCAATTTGGAACCAGTCTGTTGTTCCACGTCCAGTTCTAACTGTTGCTTCTGGACCTCTATACTGATTTCTCAGGAGGCAGGTAAGGTGGTCTGGTATTCCCATCTCTTTAATAATGTTCCACAGTTTGTTGTGGAAATACAAAACCTATGAGGATGCTATACCCCAATACAAAATGTTTTTGGTGTTAAAATATATAAGTAAATTTAAAAAAAAAGCAAATGCTGTATCTTTAGTAGGTAATCTAGAAAGACTTGATTTTAGGCAGAGGGAGCTTTGTTCAACCTTCTGCAGTAATGTCTATGGCAAAGAATCCCCAAAATAAGAGAGACGCTGTATGTGCACATAATAATTGAATCAGGCAATGTTACACTGACAAGAAGCACAAAACTGGAGATTAAAGAAAAGAAAAAAAATCCCAGAAATTAAGTCACAAATTTACACCGACAAAATTCACAGCTTGTGGGGAAAAGGCACCAGGGATAGCAGCCACATATCCTCTTTTAACCTGAAAGATATGTATACCCTAACTTACTCCAGAATGCATGATCTGGGAGGAATCTTGTAAATTATAGCATTCTCATAGAAAACAGTCCGTACTCCATAATGAAATCTAATATGGAGTTCTTCTAGGCTTAGGAAATAAAGGTAAACCATGAAGACCCTTTGAGGCCATAGAATCTGAGACCAGAATCCACAAGAAACTGATATTGAAACTACCAAGTGATACTTTGGGGGCTCTGAGGAGCTCTGGTTCTTTATGTCTCAGTGCAAAAATTCAGCAAGAGACAAAATGATAAATAAGAAGTAATTTATTAGAATAGGACACTTATAAGTCTTCCAAATGGGCAGGAGAACATTGTGTTGACCCAGGTACTTAGTGAGTTACATTTTTATAACCAAAGGGAAAGAAGAAAGGGTGAGAAGACCACCTCCTTCCTTGTTCTTCCAGTTTTCCATCATTAACTCCTCCTACATGTTGGGCAGGGGAGGTTTGAAAAAATTATTTGAGGCCTTGGTATAATGAGTGTCTTTCTCTTTGAAACGTCACCTTTCCCTGAATTATTGTTTTGTGTGTGCAGAGAGCATGTCCTTGGGGTCATTGACTTGCTGAGGTCTTTGGGCAAGGTGCAGGCCTTATTCATCCACAATTGTTATATTGTCTTGAGGCATGACTTGTGGCTCCATGGTATGGTTTTGTTGCTAAGCAAGTTAGCTTGGTTTTGTTTTTAGGCAAGCTTGTCTGGCTTTGATGCTAAGTGACTTGTTCTGCTTTATGAGCCAAGCAAGCCCACATTGTTTCAGGATTTTCCCATTGCTTTCTTGAATGATTACTCACTTACTTTGGTTTCTCAAAGTTTAAGTTTTTTCTCTGGTTACAACCCCCTAGTGGGATTTCTGAACTGTTTGATTATGCTACTCAGTCCCTATCAATATGATGCAATTTGACCTAACGTTAAAATTAGACTATTGGATCCAAAGGAAAGAAACATATTTATTACTTAGCAAATATTCATTGTGCATGTATTATGTTTCAAATATTACTCTAGACACTAGGAGTAAAGCAATGAATGAGACAGGTCTCTACCCCCATGAAACATTCAAAAGGTGGGTGGAGATGGACAAGAAATAAAAATCAGAAGGTAAGAAGCTTTCTGAAGAAAATAAAACAAGATAATATAAGAACTGATTAAATGAATGTTTCTGGGGGAAGGTCTTTCTGGTGATTTGATCTTAACAGAGAATGACAAATACAATCCAGAAGGGAAAGGGCCTATGGCTAAGAAAACAGGAAATGCAAAGACAGAAATGAGAAAGAGCTTGAAGAGTTATATAAACAGAGAAATTCAGTATGTCTAAACTATAGAGATAATTGGAAGAGTAGTCAGAAATGACATCACCCAAGAGAAGAGGATATAGAGTGGGATACTCTGTGGAATGCAACCAGAACTTAAGGGATGCAACATAACCTGATTGATTTTTTTCAAAGATCACTCAAACCCGCAGAAGGGGAGTGGATTACATGGGCACATAATGAAAACAGGAAAACTATTTAGAATAGTCCAGTAGACAGGTGATGGGGATTTGATTTTAGGCACAGAGATGAAGAAACTTGAAACTTGCTCTAAACATTTTTATCACCACATAATCTTCTCTCATTTTCAAACTACATCTGTGGTTCTCTTTCACTTTTAACTTTCATTTGGATGGGCAAAAGCCCTTGTTAAGCACATATTATACAATCCGATTCCATATATGAGATATGTGAATATTGATGCATATAACTTTTGAATAAGATATGATCAGTGTCTCAGTTTATTTTCACTTGATCTTAGCCAAAAGGCCAGGAAGCAGTTCCATGCATTTTCAAATTGATATGCTAGTTTCTTTTAATTAATCTGTGCTGAAGGACCATTGAACATAGACTATTTATTTACTCATTTGGCTGCATTGGGTGTTGGTTAGAGCATGCAGGATACTCATTGCATCATGAGGACTTTTCGTTGCATTGAATAGACTCTCCAGTTGTGGCATGAGATCAATAGTTGGGGCACGCAGGCTTAGTTGCTCCAAGGCATGTGGGATCTTAGTTCCCCAACCAGGTGTCAAACCCATATCCCCTGCATGAAAGACAGATTTTTAACCTCTGGACAATCAGAGGTTAAACCTGATGGTTATGATGGTTTAACCATCATAACGTATGATGGTTGTTCTTTGGATTTTAGAGAATAATGACATAACTGTCACATATAACAGTGAAATAACACAGTGTGGTATTATTGACTATTTCTATTCACTGTGAGATTTAAAACTAAGTGACAAAAGAGGTCTTTTTTTCCTTGTATTGCTTTATGGTACTGGCATAACGTTATCACCAAGCAGTCATTTTGCCCCATATCTGTGAACCCATCGATCCATGGCAGAGAATTCCAGTGGAGATGGCCTCGAACAGGCAGAGCAGCGGCAGCTCTAGGGAAGGAGTGGTAGGTCTCAGACTTGCTTTTGGAAAGAAGCTGACAAGTGCATGTCTGACCCCAACTGATTTGTCAATTTAGATCACTGATGCCAAAAACCAGAAACACAAAGGTATTAGAAAATCTCAAGTAAATTAGAAAGATATCCTCCAGCCACAAGTTCTCTTATCCTTCAGCACAGGAAGCTTATGTTCCAGGAGTTTAGTTATTGAGCTGGTAAAGAAGATGTCACACTCCAAAGTCCATGGGGAACCACATCAAGTTGAATTCACAGAACACACCATTAAATGCTTTATTTTAAAGATACAGTCCCTGAGAGAAACTTTTTTTGCAATTTATTAAATAACAATAATCTCACTGAAAAGCCATAAATCCTTTTTCTTTTTTTATAACCATCTAGTTTCATATAGCGATCTGCAATATGAGTTGATACTAAAATATCAAATATCAATTAGGTGATGAAAGTAAAATCCAATAAATAAATGCAATCATTAAAGTTTCTACTGTCCCTTTTTTTTTTTTAATCTTTGGTTGTGGTATAACAATGTCATAGTGATATTTTTTTCTCCTGTCAGAGAATGGCTGTACTTGCTTTACAGTGATTCTGTTTTGTTCAATGATATATATCCTCTGTATTCAAAAACTGTGCTAACAAAAGAACTATATTATAAGAAATTTAATATAATACCCTGTATCCTTGGGTAGAATAGATTAGAATATTTGTAATGTGATTTCATAGGTAATTTGATGAAACAGTATTTCATTTGAGGAAAACTTGTGCTTGCTAGAAAAGGATGATTTACTGGATATACAAATGAGATGACTATTCTTACTTTATTTTCCTCATCATTATACTAGCCATATTGGAATGGGAATTCTAGGGCTACAGTCTTTGAATTTAGAGAAGCAGTTATTATCTTTGTTTGTTTTATGTTAGGAGGTAGCATAAAAATTTTTCCCTCCTTTGAAAAGACCAAACCGCTGAAAAGTTACCTGATTTATTAACACTTAAGTTACACAGCAGCTCAAACTTTCAAGGACTAAGTATGGATCCGGGGATAATCCCTGAAAGAATTCTACCTTGGACAAAGGAAATGACTAAGATCACATCTACAGGATTCACTTTAACAGGTGCAAAAATAAAGTCATGTAAGAAGAAACTCTTGTCTGGGTTTCCTCGTCTGGAAGTAGGATATGAATAGCAAAAGAAACTAGTAGAAGACACGGGGGAGATGTTGAAGAGACAAGGAGTTAAAGACCAAGGTAAAGATTAGAAATAGCCGTGGAATTTTTTCTTACGAAGACAGTGGAAGCAAAGGGGCATATTGCCATATGCTAATCTCAATCTCTTGGCTTATTCTGTGTCTGTTCTCTATGTTCTAATAAAGCTTTGTTGATATACTTACCACTTCACACCATATTATTAGCTGACCTCCCTCTCCAATCACGTTAGAAGCATAAGAACAAACAGGGGGACTCATTTCTTTATTCCCAGTGCCTAGCGCTATATCTAGAATATATCATTTGTCAGTTCAGTTCAGTTCAGTCGCTCAGTCGTGTCCGACTCTTTGCGACCCCATGAATCGCGGCACACCAGGCCTCCCTGTCCATCACCAACTCCCAGAGTTCACTCAGACTCACGTCCATTGAGTCTGTGATGCCATCCAGCCATCTCATCCTCGGTCGTCCCCTTCTCCTCCTGCCCCCAATCCCTCCCAGCATCAGGGTCTTTTCCAATGAGTCAGCTCTTCGCATGAGGTGGCCAACTCTCTGTCAAATGAAGGAACCAGGTTCAGTACCATACCATCTCAAGAGAGACGAACTAACTAGGTAAACATTGAAAAACAAAATAAGTATTATTCTAGAGTAAAATCTGAGAAAATATGAAAGCACACACAATTGGAATAACTCTATTAAATACAAAGACATTTGACGCTATTTAGCCTGTGTGTGAATGATGCATTATAGAAAATGATAATCTCACATTAGGCATTTTGAAATACTGAAAATATTTTTAGTGTTTTTAGTTGACTTTATTGATTCCTACTTGAATGCTAGTGATCTAGAGCTCAAGAAATCCATGAGAGCCAATGCCTGCAGTGTTCTGGACCTGGGCTAAAGTCAAGTTTATGGGTGAGGGTTAGATGGTACCACTTTCGGGACAGGAAAGCTATCCACCCTGGGAAACAAGACAGAGCCTGACATATCACATCACAGTTCTTTAGAGTTAACTGGTTTATTACGGACAATTCTGTTTCCTGAAATTTTGAACTTTGTTACCAGGGAAAGAAAGTTGCTGAACATTGCATCTGTAAATCAAGGTTTGCCCCAGGGTGAATCAAGACGTTTAGAAGAGATATATATTGAAGGTAGAGATGAACATCATCACAACTTGATTAGGAAATATCCATTAAAGAAAAGTAGAGACACCTAAGATAAACCAACTGCTATTGTTATCTGAATGCATTTATTTGTGTATAAAATCTTAGATTCAAATAAAATATCTGTAACGTATGGGGCTTGGTGATTAAT
The DNA here is from genome assembly GCA_006408695.1 of Aepyceros melampus. NCBI lineage: Eukaryota > Metazoa > Chordata > Mammalia > Artiodactyla > Bovidae > Aepyceros > Aepyceros melampus. Next base: position 114,134 of record SJXQ01009590.1, on the reverse strand, counting down.
GGGCAGGTAAATGGGAAGCGAAAAGGATTTCAAGAAAAAGAAAAGTGAGAAAGTTGAGCTAAATTTTCAGGCTTCATCTTTCAAAGGATGACAGAATTATAATCTGTGTTGCTATTAGAAGGCAAGATAGAAGGCAGATGAGTGAAAGTATTAGAATTTCTATCTTAGCGCAGAAAATGATATTCAAGAACTTTTACCCAAGAGGATTTTTTTTTTGTTGTTTATAGGAAATAAAGTTATTTCTCACTTTCATCTTTAGTGACTGTGGGATAGAGAATTGAGAACTGGTGGGAGTGATTGAAGAGTGATAAAGAAAATTCATCTTCTTCTCACTTGTGTCGAGCCAGATTCCTTAATCTCATGCTTCTTTCCCTCTTATGTCTAGTCTTGCTTTTGAATTGTTTGCCCATAGGGAGATGGAAAATACAGATAATTTTTATTTCAATCAACTTGAGGAATAAAATTGATTTGCTTAAGATCAATTAAACAATAGGTTGGGAAGAATTTCATGTGCTCTAAAAGCTGATGCTGATGCTAAGAATATTAAGAATGTTGAAAGTTTCTGAAATTATTTCAGTTTAAAGCTAAATATGAGTCATATGAAAAAATAACTGTCAAAAGTTATAATATCCTTTAACTAATGTTTTCCTTAGAAGAAAATAATTCCAAGGGCTAGAAATAAGATTCTGGCTTTAACAGTATGACTAATAATAAATCACAATATAGATGTATCTTCATTAAGCTTTGCAAATTTTTCTTTCTGAAAGATACCTGATTTTAACCCAATAAAATTTTTAATGATTTAATTCTTGTAGCTGCTGTTAAATGCTGTTCTATATTCAGAGAAAAAATAATATGTATGCTGTTAATATTGTGCAATATTGAATAATATGAAATATGAACTCATCAAAGAATTATGTACCCAAAATGTCAACTTTTGTTAAGTTATATTTTCTTTAATTATAGGTAAGATCTACTTTTAAAAATCTATTAATGCAAAGTTTTTATGCATACTGGTAGTAATACTCTCATTGGAATAATGTAATGTCATTTTACTACAAGATTTATATTGAAAAGGTATATATAGAAGAAAAATAGGAATTTTTGAGGCTAATCAAGTTATTAAAGAAGCAAATATGAATTTATAGGCTCTTAGCAAGTTTATTTTCTGTTTGCATAGTCTCTTACCCAGTTTAGGTCAGTCGCTCAGTCGTGCCCGACTCTTTGAGCCCCATGGACTGCAGCACACCTGCCACTTAAATACACCTAGTTTGGTGACAATCAATCTACTAGTTAAAAGTTTTAACCACATAGCTGAAAGTTGAATTTTAGATTAAAAAGAATCTAGAGGTTAACTCTCTAAAATGTTCCTATCTTCAGGCCTCAGGGATTATAATTATGCCAGGGATATGACTTTGCTGACAAAGTGCCATGTAGCCAAAGCTACGGTTTTTCCAGTAGTCATTATGGATGTGAGAGTTGGACCGAAAAGATGGCTGAGTGCCAAAGATTTGATGATTTTGAATTGTGGTGCTGGATAAGACTCCTGAGAGTCCCTTAGACTTCAGGGAGCACAAATCAGTCAATCCTTAAGGGAAATCAACCCTGAATATTCACTGGAAGGACTCATGGTAAAGTTCCAATACTTTGGACACCTAATGTGAAGAGCAGATTCATTGGAAAAGACCTCGATGATTGAAGACACGTAAGGAGAAGCGGGCAGCAGAGGATGAGATTGTTAGAACAATGGACTCAAAGGACGTGAATTTGAGCAAACTTTGGGAGGAAGTGGAGGACAGAAGAGCCTGGTATGCTGTAGTCTATGAGGTCGCGGAGGTCGGATGTGACATAGTGACTGAACGACAGCAATAGAAGTTAAACAGGTAAAGAACACTTCCTTCTAGGCGATTACTATGGGGGATAGAGCTCCGAATAGAGCTCAGATAGAGCAGTCTGGACTCAACTCTACTGAAATGAAAGGTTAGAGAATTTTAAGAGACTTAGGGAATAAAGACCAACTGTGTTGGTTAATTGGCACTTCCCCAACAAAAAGTAAACTTCTTCTTATCTTCATAGGAAAGGAGTTTACATTTTGGAGTAAAGCTCTGACCCACCTAAGCTCACTGGACTCCTACCCCCATCTCCTTGACTCCATATCACAAGAATGCCTCCCAGTTCCTTAAGAAAAACAGTCCTAGGGTATAAACTTGACAAGAGGCTATTTAAAGAGATTTACATCTCAAATAGGCAGAGAAAGAATTGTTAACTACAAATTTCTAAAGTTCCCTAAGAAAAGAGAGGATCTCTGTATTCAGGCTGCCTGGATTTGTTAGGACTGGGGAGAGAAAGCAAGAAAGTGAGATTGCTTGAGAGGCCGAAAGGAGCCTTTCTAACTTTAGGGCTTCCCTGGGGGCTCAGATGGTAAAGCATCTGCCTGCAGTGTGGGAGATCTGGATTCAATCTCAGGGCCAGGAAGATCCCCTGGAGAAGGGAATGACAACCCACTCCAGTATTCTTGCCTGGAGAATCCCTGGTAGGCTACAGTCCATGGGGTCAAAAGAATCAGACATGACTGAGCAACTTTCACTTTCAAGTTTAATCAAACATTATTAAGGGAAACATTAATAATGAGGGAAACATTATGATCACTCAGTCAAGTATCAGATTTGTAGGAAAAGCACAGAAGGAACTGCGTCATGGATTTGGTTTTAGGTAGTTTTTTTTTAAGTACTGTGAAATGAAATAGCCATATCAATAAACAAGGAAGTCACAGCCATTAGGAATTCCAGCCTTCCAAATATAAATTTCTGAGCCCAGGAAGAACAATAACAGCTATCCAGCAGCCATCAGCCGCTTCCCCTGGAAGCCCTGAGGATGTCAGGGGCATGTGAGAAAGCACAAGAGATGGTCATCAGCCATGTCTGTCACTCCCTGTGTGATCCAGGAATTAAGGATGTGACTAATCAAGAAGCAGAGTCTGGTCACAGATAGCTGAGATGCATATGAAATGAATGAATTCAGTGAGCCCAGATGCTTGCCTCCTTCCATACATAGAAGAGCACTAAATTCCTTAGTTTGAGATATCTGGTTTTCCTTAATTAACAATAATATTCTGATATTCAGATTACTTCCCCTTCCTAACTGCCAAACTTCTATATAGCCTGACTTCTACCCAACTCCCCACTCCCCATCTCCCTCCCCAACCTCCTCATAGCAGTTTCTCAGTGTTACTTAAGATACTGCCTCCCAGGCTTGAAGTCTTAAAAGAAAAATTCCTACCAAATAAAACAACTTGTACTTTCAGGTTGTGACCATTTTTTTAGTCAACAGTTTCAATTCAGTATATACTCTATTAATGTGAATAAAATAATCCATATACATAATTCCATATAAATGTTGTATCATATTTACTTAAATTTACTCATATATCTCCCTGTATCATTCTTTTTGCATTTTTTTCTTCAAAGCCATTCTAGTAAAATGTTCCTTCTGGCTAAATGTCTCATTGTCTCAAAATGTTCTGTAGGGAGGGTCTACTGGTCGAAAAATTCTCTCAATTTTGTTTGTTCTTTTTTTAAAATTTGAACCTATTTCTTGAAATATAGTTTTGTTCAAAAGTTTGCTGCCATGTTTTGGTTCTTTGAATTGTTTGTCTTTTTGATTCTAAGATCTTTAGCACTCTGTTAGTCTAGAATTAACTATAATGCATTAAGGAATTTGTTTATATGTATTTCTTCTATTTTAGCCAATATTCTTTTTTTATTTTAAAATATTTTTAGAGAAATTTTCTTTTTTTTCTCTTTTAAAAAAATTAATTAATTTATTTTAATTGGAGGCTAATTACTTTACAATATTGTAGCGGTTTTTGCCATACATTGACATGAATCAGCCATGGGTGTACATGGACAATATTCTTGAATGAAGTAAACTAGAGGGAAAGTTCCTCATTCAACCTAACATTCTGCCTGACAACTGATTTGCAGATGTTGAGGGAGAAATCAGTTTGGAACTGCTGAAGCAGCTAGAATTTGAGATGTAACTGCAAAGAAATGACTCCAAAATTCTGCCTAGAGGTGTCTGACAGTCTTCAAGTGAGAATTAGTCCTTATTAGTTCAAGGCGATTACTAGACCTAGAAGAGAGTAGCTGCTGGTCAGCTCAGATCTAAAAAGGAAATATTAGAGGTCATATACAACACTGAAGTTATTCCTTAGCCTTGGGAGCCCACTGGAGGACCCAGAATGTTCTGTTGGAATAAGGACATCACTTTTAATCAGATCATAATCCGTGAGTTAAGGAGACAACATAAATAGCCCCACCTATCCATGCATAAGATAAAGCCTAAGATGATGGGTAGGTTTATGGCATAGATTATGGTGATGGTTCCCAAACTCATCAAGCTATATATAGTAAATATGTATAGCTTTTTGTATGTCAATCACACCTCAATCATACCCAATAAAGTGTTTTTTGTTTTTGTTTTTCTTAAACCTGACAGAGTCAGGAAGGTCTGTCAGAAACTTTACTATCAGTGAAGAAAAGTCAGAGCTATTGAAAGGAAAAAAAAAAATTGATCTCTTCCATTCAAGGTGACATTCACAATATGTAGGATTAAATAAAAATTATCTTTCTAAGAAAACAGAAACTTGTTACATAATTAGTAGCAAAAGCAGTGGATAAAACCAGAGGCTAGATGAGATAGACTTTGAATTAATACAATCATTAAAATATGTTTAAAAAGAGTTAAAATATATACATATTAAGGGACAGTTGGTGAAACTGCAAAGAAATAGATATTTAAAATGCAAATGGTAATACTAACACAGAAAATGCAATATATGAAGAAAATTCATTAGATACCTAACTGGCATTTTAGACATGGGGGAAAAAAGAATCAATAAAATTTATGACAGATCAATGGAAATTATCTAAGTTGAAGATTCAAAAATAGTGAAAAAAGTTAAATGGAAATGTAGAAAAATATCAAGCCAGTAAGATAATTGACTAATTGTGGTTCTCAAAGGAGCAGAGAGAAAAGACAAGACAAAAACATATTCAAAGGAAAAATGATCAAAATTTGCTAACTTTTGTGAAATATATTAACCTCTATATCTAATGATTCAGTGAAACACAACCAAAATTTTTAAAAATCCTCAGAAAATGTTAGCAAATGAATCCAGTAATAAAAAGCATAGCTCATCATGACTAGTTGGATCTTATCGATATAACTCAGGGTTGGGTTAATATTTAAAGAGTAATAAATCTAAGTTGCAACATTAATATAGGAAAAATATGAATACAATCTTTATGAATGTATCACTTGGCAATCTTTTAGAATCCTGTAATAAATATCAGGTACACAATAAAATGAGAATAGATAAAGAAGCTCTCAGGACTTCCCTGGTGGCTCAGACGGTAAAGCGTCTGTCTACAATGCGGGAGACCTGGGTTCAATCCCTGGGTTGGGAAGATCCCCTGAAGAAGGAAATGGCAATCCACTCCAGTACTATTGCCTGGAAAATCCAATGGACAGAGGAGCCTGGTAGGCTACAGTCCACGGGGTTGCAAAGAGTCGGACATGACTGAGCAACTTCACTTCACTAAAGAAGCTCTCAATCTGATGAAGTATATTTCCGAAAAACCTAAAGCTAACATTGTACTTAATGACAAAATATTGATCCTTTCCCCCTAAAATTTGAAACATGGATGTGAGGTCTTGTGATTTTATTTAGCATTTTACTGGTGGTCTTGTGAACTTGCCAATGTAATCAGGCAAGAATATAAAAGGAAAATTTAATCAAAAGCTGAAAAGAAAGGAGGAAAGCATTCTTTCTTCACACAAGAGATGATTGGATATGTGAAAAATCCTGAAAGGTGTATACAAATACTATTGCTGTGGTTGTTCAGCCGCCCAGTCATGTCTGACTCTGCCCCCCCGTGGACTGCAGCATGCTAGGCTTCCTTGTCCCTCACCTCGTCCTCGAAGTTTGCCCAAGTTCATGTCCATTACGTCAGTGATGGCATGCAGCCATCTCATCCTCTGATCCCCTCTTCTTCTGTCCTCAGTCTTTCCCAGCATCAAGGACTCTTTCAATGATGAGTCAGTTCTTCACATCAGATGACCAAAATACTAGAGTTTCAGCTTCAGCATCAGTCCTTCCAATTAGTATTCAGGGTTGTTTCCTTTAAAATTGATTGGTTTGATTTCCTTGTTCTCAAAGGGACTCTCCAGAGTCTTTTCCAGTACCACAGTTTGAAGGCATCAAATATGACAAATATTAAGTATTTAAATTTCACAGGATACACAGTCAATATGTAATAATGCAATTGTATATAATAGTAACAAGCTATTGAAACATTAAACAAAATACCATCTTCAATAGCATTCAAAAGCATGCAGTTTCTCTATACTGAAAATTAAAACATTTATGAGAGAAATTAAGGAAAATCTATGGGAAGATAAATCATGTTCATGGTATGGAAGATCAATATTTTTTAAATGTTTGTCTTTCTGAAATTATTCTGGAGATTCAAAACAACCTTTGTAAAAATTCCAACAGCCACTTTGATACAAATTGACTGACCAATTCTCAAATTACTCCAGAAATTAGAAAGTACCTAGAATAGTCAGAACAGTTTAGAAAAGCAACCATAAAATTGGATGATATACACTGATTTCAAGATTTTTATGTCTTTATTAATCAATACAGCATGTTATTGACATAGGGTTTACAAATAAAACAATGGAACAGAGTAATCTGCACATAGCAGATAATAGTAAATACACACATGTATATAATCAACTGGTTTTCATCAGAGGTGTGAAGACAGTTCAATGGAACATGTAAATGCTTATTTCACAAACAGAAGTTATTTTGAGATGAATTATATGTAAATTTAAAGCTTTTAGGAGAAGGGAAAGGCTACTCACTCCAGTATTCTGGTCTGGAGAATTCCCTGGACTTTAAGAGTTGGACATGACTAACTTTCACTCCACTTAAAACTTTTAAAAAATTAAAAAATAAGTTTACCTCCTTGAAAATACAAACCTCAGTCTACGCACTATATAATATCATTTTTATGAGGTTTAGAAATAGGCCAGATTAATTTATGAGAGATAAAAATATATATTGCCTATGCAGAAAAGAATTTGACAGGAAGTGGTCATAAGGAAACCCGCTTGTGATGGAAATTTTCTATATCCTGATTTGGAGATTAGTTACATAGTACATACATGTGCCAAAACACATCTTAATAAACACTTAAGTGCTATACATTTTATTGTATATAAACTTTTTAATGGAATGATTCTTTAAACTCTATAGTACTTTATGATTTTCAAAAGTTTCACACAAATTATTTCATATGATTTCATAATAACTCACTTTCCCCCTACCCCTTTTTTGTCCCTCCTCCTCTGGTAACCTCTCCCCAGTGGTAATCACTACTTTGTTCTCTATATCTGTGATTCTGTTTTTTTTGTTTTGTTTTGTTTAATTTGCTAGCTTGTCATGGGCTTCCCTGGTGGTTCTGTGGTAAGGAATCCACCTGCAGTGTAGAGGACACAGGAGATGTGGTTTCGATCCCTGGGTCGAGAAGATCCCCTGGAAGGGGGAATCTTGTCATATTTTTTAGCTTTCACATATAAGTGATATCATACAGTATTTATCTTTGATTTATTTCACTTAGCATAATGCTCTGCAAGTTCATCCATGTTGCTGCAAATGGCAACATTTTCTTCTTTTTTATGGCTGAGTAATACTCCACAGTACTCTTGCCTGGAAAATCCCATGGACAGAGGAGCCTCTGTAGTCCATGGGGTCGCTAGGAGTCGAACTTGACTGAGCATCTTCACTTTCACTTTTCACCTTCCTGCACTGGAGAAGGAAATGGCAACCCACTCCAGTGTTGTTGCCTGGAGAATCCCAGGGACGGGGGAGCCTGGTGGGCTGCCATCTATGGGGTAGCACAGAGTCGGACACGACTGAAGCGATTTAGCAGCAGCAGCAGCATACCACTGTGTGTATGTACACAGTATCATCAGTTGATGGACACTTAGGTTCCTTCCACATCTTGTCAATTGTAAATAATGCTGCTATGAATATTGGGATACTTGTATCTTTTCAAATTAGTGTTTTTTATTTTTTCAGATATATGCCCAGGAATGAAATTTTTCAGTCATATAGCAGCTCTGGTTTTAGTTTTTTGAGAAACTTTCCTACTACTGTTTTCCACAGTGGCTGCATCAGTCTACATCCCCACCAACAGTGTATATGGGTTGCCTTTTCTCCATATCTGCTACTGTAGGCAAACTTTAACTTCAATTTTAAAACACTTTTAAAAAATATTAAATGGAAATTTTTCTCAGATGATTTAAGTTTTTGGCTTTCTGATATAGTGCTAATGTATCCATTCTCCAAAAATAAAAATATTGCATTTCTTTAGAAATTAACATTTACATTTTGCACATTACTGAGTATTTTAGATGCACTGTATTAGTAATTATTCTACTACATACCAAGTTTACAGACCAGAATACAAACTCCATAAGAGAAGATATTTTAAAAGTACATTTTGTTTTTACCAATTTATCTCCAATGTCTTCAACAGACCCAGGTGACATAATAAATACACATTAATTACATACTGAATGAAGAAATGAAATACAACTAGGAAAAAATTTTTTAAAACCTTTTTACAAAATTATAATTGCCTCTTTGCTGAATTTAGAACATGCAGTTTATTCAAAGTAAAATTTTTTCTTCTCCTAGACTGTCTCTTAACACCATCATCTGTACCACGGATCCTTCCTTTTTCTCTCTGCTTCCACTCCCTGCTGCCATAAGCCTTAATGCTCCAACTGCTCCTCACTGCTCCTTTATCCCTGAGGTGTCCATGAGTGTTCAGACTCGTCTGTAATCATACGGTTTCTATTGGTTTATCAAAAGTAATAGCCACATGAAGAAAAATCTGGAAATGCAGCAACAGCAGTAGTCTATTAGGATGTTTTGGAAAAGATCAATTTGAAATGATCATTAAGATATAACCATTACAAATTACGCTATTAAATCCTTCAACAGAGCTTTATTTCACACAGATGGCATTTTTCTTTGAAGATCCCAGTGAACTAAAATGAGCAGATTCTGGCACAGAAATGAGAATTTATTACACATTTGTGATAACCAAGCTTACAAAAGTCCAATATTCTCTGTGGCATACTCTATAGTACACCCTTGATGCCTTGGAAACAGGAAATTTCCATCTGAGAATGGAGATGTGCTGGAGCTTAAGCATTTTAGAGGGACAAATATGTGGAGTTAAAGCTAATACTTGGAGAAATGCTCTCAAATAAGTATCAGAGTGTCATAAAAGCATCAGTCCATTGTGAACTACATTCCTACTCAAAGAATAAATTCTACCCACATGTCCAATGAATAGAAAGAGAAATCTAAAATGACTCAAACTGACTAAAACATCACAGTAAAATGAGAATAATAGATGGAATAGGAAGAACCTTCTGTGCTCACGAACAATGAAAATGTGAGGAAACAACATTATACAAATCCATCAAAATAATTTTCAGAATAAACTCATTTAAAAAGACAATGCTTTATAACTGTAGAGAAGGTTATAAAAACAAACAAACAAACAAAGCAAATCAGAATGGCAACCACTATAATAATTTTAAACAGAAAAGTATATCATGGAATATATTCATTTGAGGTTTTGTAATAAAGTTGTTGTTTAGTTGCCAGGTTGTGTCTGACTCTTTTGTGATCCCCATGAACTGTTGCCTGCCAGGCTGCTCTGTCTGTGGAATTTCCCAGGCAAGAATACTGGCGTGGGTTGCCATTTCCTACTCCAAGGGATTTTCTCAACCCAGGGATCAAATCTACATCTCCTGCATTAGCAGATGAATACTTTATCACTGAGCCACCAGCGAAGACCCTTGTGATAAAGTAGATATTGAAAAAAGGAAAAAAGTATCTCAATGGCCTTTAGACTCTACTGACAAAAGGAGACAATTTTGGTTTCCGAATTTGTGATTGGTTATGGTGCTGAGGAAGACTCTTGAAAGTCCCTTGGACAGCAAGGAGATCAAACCAGTCAATCCTAAAGGAAATCAGTGCAGAATATTCATTGGAAGGACTGATGCTGAAGCTGAAGCTCCAATACATAGGTCACCTGATGTGAAGGACTGACTCATTTGAAAAGACCCTGAAACTGGGAAAGATTGAGGGCAAGAGGAGAAGGGGATGACAGAGGATGAGATAGTTGGATAGCATCACTGACTCAATGGACATGGGTTTGAGCAAACTCTGGGAGATAATGAAGGACAAGGAAGCCTGGTGTGCTGCAGTTCATGGGGTCACAAGGAGTTAGACACAAGGAAGCGACTGAAAAACAACAGTGTACTTATACATCCACTTAGACCATATACTTCAATTAATGTTTGGTTAATTGGTTTTGAATGTATCTCAGTGACAACCTGTTGGGAACTTCATGTTTAAAATATTTTACTAAACCTAATTGCATTAGCTAGTGTTTTGAATATATAGTTTGAAATATAGTTTCTCATAAAATTCTGATTCTATCCGTGAATAAAACATGATCCACGCTTTGAGCTTCACAATTTCCCCATGTACTGAGCTACTTAATCTAACAATATTTAAATTTACCTAGTTTTGACCTTTGTTTCTTGTCAACTGTCAAGCAATACAAAGTGTATATTTCTCACATAATAAATTATGTTTAATGTTTATCATATTTCACTGTTGCACTTAGACATTTCAATTGACACAACAAGGTATCCTGCCTATACTTAACAGTAATGCTAAGATTCCATCATCTTTTCTCATTCAAAGTAGATCACAGTATTTCTACTTAAAAATACAGCACTATCTATTTTTCTACTTATATGTCTGTCATCTCTACTTTAAAGAAGAGAAGAAAAAAGATCCCATCAAAATATATTTTATACTTACATAGGAATTGTGAATATATACACATTATGTGTTATTGGGAAAGAAAACCACTATTTTCCTTTGCAACCTAAAAGGTCATAAATTAATAGCAAGTTTAATTATCTCTATGTAGTAGACCCATGTTTGTGTAAACAATTAAAGCTATGGCTTGCTTTTTGTGAGTGTGTGTGTGTGTGTGTGTGTGTATTTGCTTGTGCTACATAGAATGTTGTATCTTAGAATATTTTGGCTGACTGCACACAAAATTTTCAGTTACCAAAAAAGATTATTGTCATTACTGGTATAAGGTACAAGTCACAACTTTAAAATTTAGAAAAAAATCCACAAAAACTGTCTTACTCTTTAAGTCCTAGATCATATTAATAACTGAATTAAACACACTGACACATTGATTTTTCATGTAACAGATTTTGTTTCAAGTTATATCAGTTCTCAGTTGTTTGAATGATGACAGCATTCATAATTGACAATCTCCTTAATTTAAACACAGTTTCTATTAATAAAACTCTTTTTTTTAAAATTAATTTTTATTTTTTAGTTTGTTTTGCTTTACAATACTGTATTCGTTTTGTTACACATTGACATGAATTAGCCAAAGCTACCTTATTCAGTGTTTTGATTGGACAGCTTATTCAAATCATCATTTATTATTTTGATTTTTACTAAACATTCATCTATACCAAGTGCTAAAGTTTGAATATCTTGAGTCATTTTGTTAAAAGTCAACCAAATGTTGACTTGAAATAGTTAAAAGTTTCATAGATGCAACAATTGATTTATCAGAATCTGTCCTTGATCTTTCAGACAACTTGCCTGATAAAGTAATTAGTAGATTTTGTCACTGTATTTTTCACTGAATTGTGTATAACTTAGTCAATATGTTATCTGCATATTTCTTCCAGTTCCTGTCTTAGAAAAGATCATGGTCAATAAAGATATGTCATCAGATTTGCATTCCAAAACTGTTCATTTAAACACCTAAAATTATTTTGATATCTTCCCCATAGCCCATGTATTTGAAAATGTTATATATTTCCAAATATATTCTCAGAATTTCATTTTTATCTTTTAGCTTCCCTTTTTAGAATATTTTAGTATTAGAATCTTATTAGAATAATTTATAGAAATATCATTTTTTCTTTTTATTTTAATTGGAGACTAATTACTTTACAATATGGTAATGGTTTTTGCCATACATTGACATGAATCAGCATAGGTGTTCATGTGTCCCTCATCCTGAACCCACCTCCCACCTCCCTCCCCATCCCATCCCTCACGGTCATCCCAGTGCACCAGCCTTGAGCACCCTATCTCACACATCGAACCTGGACTAGTGATCTGTTTCACATATGATAATATACATGTTTCAATGCTATTCTTTCAAATCATCCCACTCTCACTTTCTCCCACAAAGTCCAAAAGTTTGTGTCTCTTTTGCTGTCTTGCATATAGGATCATCATTACCATCTTTCTAAATTCCATATATATGCTTTAGTATACTGTATTGGCGAGAAGGCAATGGCGCCCTACTCCAGTACTCTTGCCTGGAAAATCCAATGGATGGAGGAGCCTGGTAGGCTGCAGTCCATGAGGTCGCTAGGAGTCGGACACAACTGAGTGACTTCACTTTCACTTTTCACTTTCCTGCATTGGAGAAGGAAATGGCAACCCACTCCAATGTTCTTGCTTGGAGAATCCCAGGGACGAGGGAGCCTGGTGGGCTGCCGTCTATGGGGTTGCCCAGAGTTGGATACGACTGAAGCGACTTAGCAGCAGCAGCAGCAGCATACTGTATTGGTGGATTTTTTGTTTGTTTGTTTGTTTGTTTTCTGACTTACTTCACTCTGTGTAATAGACTCCTGTTTCATCCACCTCATTAGAACTGATTCAAATGTATTATTCTTAATGGCTGAGTAATATTCCATTGTGTATATATACCACAGCTTTCTTATCCATTTGTCTGCTGATGGACATCTAGGTTGCTTCCATGTCCAGGCAATTATAAACAGTGCTGTGATGAACATTGAGGTACATGTGTCTCTTTCAATTCTGGTTTCCTTGGTGTGTATGCCCAGCAGTGGGATTGCTGGGTCATAAGGCAGTTCTATTTCTGTTTTTTTTTAAGGAATCTCCACATTGTTCTCCATAGTGGCTGTACTAGTTTGCATTCCCACCAACAGTGTAAGAGGCTTCCTTTTTCTCCATACCCTCTCCAGCATTTACTGTTTGTAGACTTTTTGATAACAGGCATTCTGACCAGCATAAGATGGTACCTCATTGTGGTTTTGATTTGTATTTCTCTGATAATGAGTGATGTTGAACATCTTTTCATGTGTTTGTTAGCCATCTGCATGTCTTCTTTGGAGAAATGTCTGTTTATTTCTTTGGCCCATTCTTTGACTGGGTCATTTATTTTTCTGGAATTGAGCAGCAAGAGTTGCTTGCATATTTTTGAGATTAATTATTTGTCAGTTGTTTCATTTGATATTATTTTCTCCCATTCTGAAGGCTGTCTTTTCCCCTTTCTTGTATTTCCTTCATTGTGCAAAAGCTTTTAAGTTTAATTAGGTCCCCTTTGTTTATTTTGTCTTTTGTTTCCATTCCTCTGGGAGGTGGGTCATAGAGGATCCTGCTATGATTTACATCAGAGAGTGTTTTGCCTATGTTTTCCACTAGGAGTTTTATAGTTTCTGGTCTTACATTTAGATCTTTAAACCATTTTGAGTTTATTTTTGTGTATGGTGTTAGAAAGTGTTTTAGTTTCATTCTTTTACAAGTAGTTGACCAGTTTTCCCAACACCACTTGTTAAAGAGATTGTCTTGTCTTTTCTCCATTGTATATTCTTACCTCCTTTGTCAAAGATAAGTTGTCCATAGGTGTGTGGATTTATCGCTGGGCTTTCTATTTTGTTCCATTGATCTATATTTCTGTCTTTGTGCCAGTACCATACTATCTTGATGACTGTGGCTTTGTAGGAGAGCCTGAAGTCAGGCAGGTTGATTCCTCCAGTTCCATTCTTCTTCCTCAAGATTGCTTTGGCTATTTGAGTTTTTTTGTATTTCCATACAAATTGTGAAATTATTGGTTCTAGTTCTGTGAAAAATAGAGTTGGAAACCTTGTTGCAAGCAACTGCTTTTTACCCTTTATATGTTATTGTTGGTATGTATGTTTGTGAAGTTGTGTGTGTTTGTACAGTTGGCATACACACACATATGCTATTGCTGTATGGACTTCCCAGGTGGCTCAGAGGGTAAAGAATCCACCTGCAATGCCAGAGACACAGGAGATATGGGCATGATTCCTGGGTTGGGAAGATACCCTGCAGGAGGAAATGGCAACCCACTCCAATATTTTTGCCTCGAGAATTCCATGGGCAGAGTAGCCTGGTGGGCTGCAGTTCATGGGGTCACAAAGAATTGGACACAACTGAAGCTTCTGTGCACACATGCTCACATGTGTGTGTGTGTATACATATAAATAGAGATGAGTGAGAAGAGATAAGATCAATAGAAAAAGATTTGCACCTAGTTATACTAAAATAGCTTTCCAATCCTATAAGCATTAGACAATAATCACAGTAGTTTTAGATATTTGTTTCCTGTTATTATTGTCAACTTTCTTATATATCAATGAAGATAGATAACTATATCTATAATTGGTAGAATAGATATCTTTTCAGAAGATAGAACTAATTATACTTAAATATTGTAGTATTTTCATTTTTAAAATATATATTATCATATTCTAAAGTGATTATTGTGCAAGAACTGAAATATATTAACTCATAATAAATTGCTCATTTCTTTTATAATTTATTGTGATGAGTATTACCATTATAAAATAATTTGCTTTATAAATATTCTAATACAGTCATTGCAATATAATATATCTTATAGAATGCCAGATTATGAAGAACAACTATGAAAGCTAATTTTAGAAACACTTAAATCTATTTTGAAGTATTGTAGAATTCTATTAGCAGACAGCTCTTGAATTAAGCCCCTTCAGAGGGGAACTATATTGAGGAGTAACCAAATTCCTGTGTCACTTTTTCTTTACTAATTTCTGAAAAAATCGGGGTGCTGAGAAATTGATCATAGCTTTGGACAGTCTCTTGGGACTAGTAAAGTGAAAGTCAAGACTGATGTCTGTTCCGGGCAGCCGGAACTTGAATGAATGAGGATCACAGAGATCACAAGTATTAGGGAGAATAATATGTGACACCTACTTAAGCATTTGCTGACTTTTAAACTTTAGCCTAAAAGGTAGGAAGTTGAAAGAGCTTTTATCAATTTCAGTCTATGAGACAAGCACTTGGTTTAGGATTTACCAAAAATGATGGGATCTGGTAAATACTTCAGTTTCAATTGAGGTAAGAGAAAACTCAAATATACTCTCCTAAGGCAGGGAAAAAATATACACCCTTTTGAATGCCGAGTTCCAAATAATAGCAAGGAGAGATGAGAAAGACTTTCTAAGTGATCAATGCAAAGAGATGGGGGAAACAATAGAATGGGAAAGACTAGAGATCTCTTCAAGAAAATTAAAGATACCAAGGGAATATTTCATGCAAGATGGGCACAATAAAGAACAGAAATTGTATGGACCTGACAGAAGCAGAAGATATAAGAAGAGGTGGCAACTATACACAGAAGAACTAACAAAAAAATCTTCATGACCCAGATAACTATAATGGCGTAATCACTCACCTAGAGCCAGACATCCTGGAATGCTAAGTCAAGTGGGCCTTAGGAAGCATCACTACAAACAAAGCTAGTGGAGGTGATGGAATTCCAGTTGAGCTATTTCAGATCCTAAAAGATGATGCTGTTAAAGTGCTGCACTCAATATGCCAGCAAATTTGGGAAACCCAGCAGTGGCCACAGGACTGGAAAAGGTCAGTTTTCATTTCAATCCCAAAGAAAGGCAATGCCAAAGAATGTTTAAACTACCACACAATTACACTCATCTCACATGCTAGTAAAGTAATGCTCAAAATTCTCAAGCCAGGCTTCAACAGTACATGAACTGTGGGCTTCCAGATGTTCAAGCTGGATTTAGAAAAGGCAGAGGAACCAGAGATCAAATTGCCAACATCCGCTGGATCGTCAAAAAAGCATGAGAGTTCCAGAAAAACACCTATTTCTGCTTTGTTGACTATATTAAAGCCTTTGATTGTGTGAATCACAGCAAACTGTGTAAAATTCTTAAAGAGAAGGGAATACCAAACCACCGATCTGCCTCATGAGAAATCTGTATGCAGGTCAAGAAGCAATAGTTAGAACCAGACATGGAATAACAGACTAGTTCCAAATTGGAAAAAGAATACATCAAGGTTGTATATTGTTACCCTGCTTATTTAACTTATACACAGAGTGCTTCATGTGAAATGCCGAGGTGGATGAAGCACAAGCTGGAATTCAGATTGCCGGGAGAAATATCAATAACCTCAGATATGCAGATGACACCACCCTTATTGCAGAAAGTGAGGAAGAACCAAAGAGCCTCCTGATGAAAGTGAAGGAGCAGAGTGAAAAATTTGGTTTAAAACTCAACATTAAAAATACTAAGATCATGGCTTCCAGTTCCATCACTCATGTCAAATAGGTGGGGAAACAATGTAAATAGTGAGAAACTTTATTTTGGGGGGCTTTGAAATCACTGCAGATGGTGACTGCAGCCATGAAATTAAAAGATGCTTGCTCCTTTGAAGAAATGCTATTACCAAGCTAGACAGCATATTAAAAAGCAGATATATTACTTTGCTGACAAAGGTCCATCTTGTCAAAGCTATCATTTTTCCAGTAGTCATGTATGGATGTGAGATGTGGACTATAAAGAAGGCTGAACACCGAAGAATTGATGCTTTTGAATTGGGTTGTTGGAGAAGACTCTTGAGACTTCTCCTTGGACTCTAAGGAGAACCAACCAGTCCATCCTAAAGGAAATCAGGCCTGAATATTCATTGGAAGGACTGATGCTGAAGCTGAAACTCCAATACTTGGGCCACCTCATGTGATGAACTGACTCATTAGAAAAGACCCTGATGCTGGGAAAGATTGAAGGCAGGAGGAAAAGGGGACAACAGTTGGATGGCATTACCACCTCAGTGGATATGAGTTTGAGAAACCTCTGGGAGTTGGTGATAGACAGAGAAGCCTGGCATGCTGCACTCCATGGCATCGCAAAGAGTCAGACACGACTGAATGACTGAACTGAACTTTAGGTAGAAAAATGGCTTTGAGTCAGTTGTATCCCAGACTGATTAAAGTACAATCATTGGAATTATTACGTGTGAACATTTAACTTATAATGAATAATATGCACAGGAGTATATCTGACAGATCATTTCAACAGCAAATTGAAATTTATAAAATGAATCTTGTAGTAATTCTAAAACCAACATTAAGAGCATAGTTTATGATATAGCTAGAGTAGGGGTTAGTGAATAGGAAGACATTTGTAGGAAACAGACTGAAACACAGAAAGATATATTGCAAATACAGTAAAGATCATATAAGATGCATACATGTTGAAAAGTTTTAGCATATTTATTAGATCCTCAAGATGACAGGGGAGACTGCAGTCCCAAGAGGGCAGAGGAGTAGGATGGCTGCGTTGCTGCTAAGTTGCTTCAGTCGTGTCCGACTCTGTGCAGTCTCATAGATGGCAGCCCACCAGGCTCCCCTGTCCCTGGGATTCTCCAGGCAAGAACACTGGAGTGGGTTACCATTTCCTTCTGCAATGCATGAAAATGAAAAGTGAAAGTGAAGTCACTCAGTCATGTACGACTCTTCGTGACCAAATGGACTGCAGCCCCCCAGGCTCCTCCATCCATGGGATTTTCCAGGCAAGAGTACTGGAGTGGGGTGCCACTGCCTTTTCTGGAGTAGGATGGGGAGACCACTTTATCCCCCACTAATACATCAAAAGATATCTGCATGTGAAGCAACCTCCGCAAAACCACTTCACAATGCTGGTGGAGAACCCCAGATACCCATAAAGGCAAACCAGTGTCTTTCAAATGAGATAGGACAGAAAATAAAGATGAAAAGAGAGACAAAGGATTAAGGCAATGGCACCCCACTCCAGTACTCTTGCCTGGAAAATCCCATGGACAGAGGAGCCTGGTAGGCTGCAGTCCATGCGGTTACGAAGAGTTGGACATGACTGAGCGACTTCCCTTTCACTTTTCACTTTCATGCATTGGAGAAGGAAATGGCAACCCACTCCAGTGTTCTTGCCTGGAGAATCCCAGGGACAGGGAGCCTGGTGGGCTGCTGTCTATGGAGTCGCACAGAATCAGACACGACTGAAGTGACTTAGCAGCACCCATCCTGGGGAGGGAGTCGTGAAGGAGAAGTTTCCACACAATAGGAAATCCTTTCATAGGCAGGATCATTAGGGAACTTTTTGGAATCTCAGAGGGCAGAATAACTTGAACAAACAAACAAACATAAAAAACCTGTGTCGTTCAACCAGTGTGAGCACTCCTCACACATGCCAGTAGTGTTTGTTTGCAGTGTCCCTCCTTCTCCATGCACAACTGAGAAAGTGAGCCCAAATAAATGGTCACTTTCGCCCCCTCTAGTCAGGGTGGAGGTTAGACACTAAAGAGATATGTAAGCAGACCAGGCCACCTAAGAAAAGGAGGAAGTACTCCAAAAGTGGCAGGCAAAACAGATCAAACTCTTGCAGCTAAGCTGAGAGTGTGCATTTGAGGGGCAACTGTAGACTTTGATAACAAGTGGGAACAAGGGATTATCTGACTTGGAACTGACCCCATATATATATATTTTTTAATTGTTGTGTTCAATTTTGTTTTTTTTATATTGTACTTTTGAGAGCCTAATATCTATTCTAGATTTTTAATTTTTGCTTTTTGATATTTGTTATTAAGTTTCTACCTTTACAATTCTAATGCTAATGAACAACTCAATTAACAAATGGGCAAAAGACCTAAACGGACACTTCTCCAAAGACATACAGATGGCTAATAAACAAATGAAAAGATGTTCAATATCTCCTGTTGTTAGAGAAATGCAAATCAAAACCACAATGGATTATCATCTCACACTGGTCAGAATGGCCATCATCAAAGAGTATACAAACAATAAATGCTAGAGAGAGTGTAGAGAAAAGGGAACCCTCATACACCATTGGTGGGAATGCAAACTGGTACAGCCACTATGGAAAACAGTGTGGAGATTCCTTAAAAAACTGGGAATAGAACTGCCATATAACCCAGCAATCCCAAGGAAACCAGAAGTGAAAGAGACACATGTACCCCAATGTTCACTGAAGCACTGTTTACAATAGCTAGGACATGGAAGCAACCTAGATGTCCAACCACAGATGAATGGATAAGAAAGCTGTGGTACATATACACAATGGAGTATTACTCAGCTATATAAAGGAACACATTTGAGTCAGTTCAAATGAAGTGGATGAATCTGGAGCCTATTATACAGAGTGAAATAAGTCAGAAAGAGAAAGACAAATACTGTATACTAATGCATGTATATGGATTAGAAAGATGGTACTGATGCTTCTACATGCAGGGCAGCAAAGGAGACACAGATGTAGAGAACAAACTTTTGGACTCAATGGGATAAGCTGAGGGTGGGATGATTTGAGAAAATAGCATTGAAACATGTATATATCGTATGTAAATTAAATGGCCAGTGCAAGTTTGATGCATGAAGCAGAGCACCCAAAGCTGATACTCTGGGACAACCCAAAGGGATTATGGTGGGAAGGGACGTGGGAGGGAGGTTCAGGATGCGGGAGATACATGCATACCTGTGGCCAGTTCATGTTGATGTATGGCAAAGAACCATCACAATATTGTAAAGTACTTATTCTCCAGTTAAAATAAATAAATTAATTAAAATTTAAAAAATAAATGTAATCATCTTTTTAAAAAATATGAAAGGAGAGAGAGGGAGAGAAAGAAGGTAAGAAGTGTGAGGTCAGTTCAGTCGCTCAGTTGTGTCCGACTCTTTGCGACCCCATGAATTGCAGCATGCCAGGCCTCCCTGTCCATCACCAGCTCCCGGAGTTCACTCAGACTCACGTCCATCGAGTCTGTGATGCCATCCAGCCATCTCATCCTCGGTCGTCCCCTTCTCCTCCTGCCCCCAATCCCTCCCAGCATCAGGGTCTTTTCCAATGAGTCAACTCTTTGCATAAGGTGGCCAAAGTACTGGAGTTTCAGCGTTAGCATCATTCCTTCCAAAGAAATCCCAGGGTTGATCTCCTTCAGAATGGACTGGTTGGATCTCCTTGCAGTCCAAGGGACTCTCAAGAGTCTTCAACACCACAGTTCAAAAACATCAATTCTTCGGTGCTCAGCCTCTTCACAGTCCAACTCTCACATCCATACATGACCACAGGAAAAACCATAGCCTTGACTAGACGGACCTTAGTCGGCAAGGTAATGTCTTCTGCTTTTGAATATGCTATCTAGGTTGGTCATAACTTTTCTTCCAAGGAGTAAGTATGAGGTAGGTAAGGTGAAATAAAGCAATATGAGTGAAGAGAAGAAAAGAAACAAAAGTTATAATGGCTTCGAATTTTCCCAAATGAATGAAAGAAACTCAAGTTAAGAAAAGTTATGTACCTCAGGGCCTCCCAGGTGGTGCTAGTGTAAAGAAACTGACTGCCAATGCAGATGTAAGAGAGTGGGTTCAGTCCTTGGGTTGGGAAGACCCCCTGGAGGAGGGCATGGCAACCCACTCCAGTATTCTTGCCTGGGGAATCCCATGGACAGAGGAGCCTGGTGGGCTACAGTCCACAGGGTCACAAAGATCACACATGATTGTGACTTGGCATGGCACACTTGAAATATACAATATTTCAAATATGCACATGAAATATACACATGTAAAACCTAAGACTGCTAAAAAACAAAGAGAATGTCTCAGTTTTAAAAAGATATAGGGTTTACATGTTTGCATATGAAGGTGTTTTGAGAGGTGGTGAGTTTTCAAGCAATAAAAAAAATTTCATTTGACAGGAGCTCAGAAAAGATTATTCTCCCTATTTATTTATGAGAAATCAATGACTTCAATTTCTACTTATGATAAGAAGTGCTAAAAGGGGAAATTTTTTAAATTGAAAAGCACATTATAATATTTTTGAGCATCTTTTGATTTCTTGTTTTTCCTAAGATTTGTTGTTCAATAATACAAGCTCCTCTCTTTTTGTACAGCTTATAGATTTTATTTTCAAGTGGGTAACTACCATAATGGATTGGAAAGTTGGAAATGCTCTTTGGAATGTTATTTTCTAAATAGAAAAGACAGCTGAAATCAACCTTAATCTAGACATAGAAGGTTATGATTCTTTTTCTCTTTTTAATTAAAAAGAGAAAAAACTGGTATCATAAAGAATAAGTCACTGGTTTCTAAAGTATGTTCCTCTATTTCCACATAAAACTTAAATTCAGTCCAGTCATCCTAACATAACTTCTTTAAAAATCACATTTAAAAAGTTACTTAAAAGTTACTATTTATTTGTAAATTCATTTGTTTATATGATTTATTTAAAATTTAGAATATAATTATTATGATATTCAATAGTCATTAAAAAATTTCATTATAATGTAGTTTTAGCGACTTTTTCTTTCAGTAAATTCAAGTGGATGTAAGGTCTTTGGTGTCCCTTGCTCTTTTACACTGGCAGTGTGATTTTAAAATTATATAATTAATTCCCCATAGGACATAACTATAAACTCCAATGCACAAACCAATTATTTTAAATTTCCCAAATGCTGTCTCTAAAACAAATTGTGGAAAGAATTAATTTTCCTTCTCTGTGGAATTAGAAGGTGAAGGTGAAGTCGCTCAGTCGTGTCCGACTCTTTGCGACCCCGTGGACTGTAACCTACTAGGCTTCTCTGTCCATGGGATTCTCCAGGCAAGAATACTGGAGTGGATTGCCATTTCCTTCTCCAGTAGAATTAGAGGTTACATAGCATTACATTTCTTTTGAACTTTCAGATTATCTGGGGGTATTCCTCTAAGGCATATGTTTGTGCTTTCTAAATCTGTCTCCAGCTTGTCTAGGGTACCAATAGTGCCTCAGAATCTGTAGATTAAATTGGGATCAAAGAGAGGGAATGAGTAAATTTCTCCAACTGGGAAGTTTTCCTCATTTTGTATGTATGTTCCATATGCTATGCCCTGTTGCCCATAAGCAAGGAAGATATAATGTTTACACTCCTGAGAGAGTTTTCAGTACTCTTTCAAATAATTTCTTTTGTATTTTGCCACCAAACCATCACAGTACATACAATTTCCAGTCCTCTTTTTCCCACTAGAAAGTCCAGTAGCCAGCGTGAACTCCATTCCCCTAAAATCTCTGGAATTTTCCGTCATTTGTCATCATCATTCTGTTTAGTTGTTTTATGCTCTTCTTTGAAAAAATACTTCTCCAGCAAAATTTGAGCAGAAATGTTGCAGTGGAAAAGAGAAATCCAATCTCTGCTCACTGGAAGAAATGTAGTTTAAGACAGGCAGAGGCCCAACAGGTCGTTATCTCAGCAAGGCACATGCTTCCATTGCAGTGCACTTTGGATGTGAATGCACTGGTTATCTCTTTTGGGAAACATCAGATAAGATTGCCATTTTATTTGTCAAGGTAATTTTCTCCTAATTCAAGAATATTTTTGGCTTTCTGGAGGTCCCCTAATCTTGTTATGTAGAGTATTCTTACTGAGGTGCACTTAGGTAACTAACCCACTTTCAATATCTTCAAGCCTATAATAGTAACTGTAAGAAATGACATTTTCTTTGCAACTGGCAAGTAGGAAGACATATTATCTATGGTCAAAGCAGACTGTGGCTGAGTGTGGATAACTGAAACCGAAAAAAAAAAAAAAAAAAAGGATAAGAGGACACTGTTGTAGTGAAATGTGCTAATTGACTGCTTATGCTTCCATTCTTTATCACAAAGCATTACCATAATTCTATATCTCCTTCAAATCTTATATTGGTATGAATATCAATGCCAAAATTGAGTAACTACTGCTGCTGAGCAGCAGATAAGTTAGTAGATAAGTTTTAAGTGATTGTCAACGTAGCCTTCAGTTTAGAAACAAGCAAGTAACAAGGAAGCAGGTCAAACTAAGGATTCAGGAGAAAAATCAGAGGCCAGGATCATAATAGATGTGGGATCATGAAGGCCAGAGCAGAATTCAGTGGTATTGGTCAGGAATAAATAGGGATCTATGGGGCTTCTCTGGTGGCTCAAAAGGTAAAAAATCTGCCTGCAATGCAGGAGACTCAAGTTCAATCCCTGGGTCTGGAAGATCCCCTGGAGAAGGAAAGGGCTACCCACTCCAGTATTCTTGCCTGGAGAACTAATAGGACCTGGCAGGCTACAGTCCATGGAGTCACACAGAGTGAGACATGACTGAGCAACTAATACTTAACTAAGTGAAGAAGGCTGACCGCCAAAGAATTGATGCCTTTGAACTGTGGTATTGGAGAAGACTCTTGAGAGTCCCTTGGACTGCAAGGAGATCCAACCAGTCCATTCTGAAGGAGATCAGCCCTGGGATTTCTTTGGCAGGAATGATGCTAAAGCTGAAATTCCAGTACTTTGGCCACCTCATGTGAAGAGTTGACTCGTTGGAAAAGACTCTGATGCTGGGAGGGATTGGGGGCAGGAGGAGAAGGGGACGACAGAGGATGAGATGGCTGGATGGCATCACTGACTCGATGGGTGTGAGTCTGGGTGAACTCGGGAGTTGGTGATGGACAGGGAGGCCTGGCGTGCTGGGATTCATGGGGTCACAAAGAGTCGGACACAGCTGAGCCACCGAACTGACTGAACTGAACTGACTAAAGTCAGATAAGGTAGGTATTGCTGAGAGACAATATGGCTGTGAAAAAAAAAAAAAAAACCTCAAAACATGACTAGCGATGAAATGGTGTCAGTCTCATTATTAATATAAGCATCTTATTATTACATTAATGATTTTGAAACAAGATTTACATGTGTTTCTCTTAGTCCAGATGTAGTGAAAGAAAGCAATTGTCTTAATGAACAGGAATTTCTGATTAAGGGAGGGCAGTCTGGGAGGGAAATTGCTGCCAAAGTTGTTGTTTAACTATAAACAAAAACAGTAACAATAAAAATGTGATGAATAAACTAGATGTAGTAGGGCAAGAAATGTCATTTTAATCTTCTGACAATAGTAGAAGCAAGAAGGAGGAAAAAAGAAATCAGCATTCTGCTTTTAATTAAATTCTCAGCATTACTGAATATCCGTGCCCTCAACCTCATTCAGCCGCTCAAAGGAATACTGAGATTGCAAATCCTCTACACAGCCAATATGTTCTGTGCAAATAATCAAGTTAATCTTTCCATCAACATATTTGTTATACTTACATTTTATTTCATATTATCAAATCATCTTACATATTCAGTGATGAGTATAAGCAAACTGCCATCTGCATTATTAGTGGCAATTGAATATATTTTAAATATGACTGCTTCCCAGAGCCTAAAATTCTTATTCAATATTATAAAAATTATAATTATCAGTCTAGGAGATTCATCACAATGTAATAAGACTGTCCTTAGCATAACAATAAAATGCTAAGATCCAGATGTAAATGATTAGTAGAACAAGACATATTCAAAAATATATTGTATTAAGACAGTTTAATCAAAGGTTATTTTTGTAAATATTTTAGCATTATATTAATTATTTTATAAATAATACTTCCATTTCCTCAAATAAGTCCCTTTTGCATATATATTGTTAAATACTAGGGTACTGGTAATATAATGAAAAATTATTTTTATGAATTTTGAATACATAGTTTGTACCACCTCTATTAGATACTTGGAAAAATCTCATAGTTAAGATAATTTGGTTCTAGTTCACAGATGTACTTCCAATAATTTCTCTATGTGTTTTAAAATGGGTCCTTTTTCAACTTTTTTGTTTCAAATTTGTCAACATTGACAGATTTTCTCTTGTTCTTTTATTAAATTCTTATGCATCAATGCTGGTTAAAGAAAGTTAAAATAAAAGCCTATTAATCTCTATAGCAAAGGTTGCTTATAAACTATTTTTGAGAATGCAAATTGCTAAAGAGTATAAAGTTTCCTCAAAAAATTAAAACTAGAATCACCATATCATCCAACAATCTCATTTCTGGGTATGTGTGGTGAAGGGAATGAATTCAGTGTGTCAGAGTGATGTCTGCACTTCCATGTTCATTGCACCATTATTCACAGTAGCCAAGATTTGGAGATAACCTAAGTGTCCATTAATGGATGGATGGATAAAGAAAATAGGATATGCATATATTATAGAAAATTACTTGGTGTGAAAACATAAAAATTCCCATTTATAATAACATGGATCATTCTGAGGGGCATTAATCTATGTGAAATAAGCCAGACAGAGAAAAGCAAATACGTTATGATCTCTTTTATATGTAGAATCTAAAAATGTTTAACTCATGGTAAACAGTAGAATTCTGATTACCCGGGGATAGGGTGGGGAAAATAAGGAGATGTCTGTCAAAGGGTACCAACTTTGTGTTATAAGATGAATAAATTCTAGGGATCTAATGTATAGCATGGTGACTACAGTTAATATTACTATACTGTAAACTTGACATTTCTATTTAATAAGAGAATTGATCTTAAGTGTGTCACCACACACACAGAGAAAAAGGTAACTCTGTGGGCCGATGGGTGTTATATTAGGTTATTGTGTTAATCACGGGCTTTCAGGTGGTGCCAGTGGTAAAGAACCTGCCTGCCAACCAGAGGACATAAGAGATGAGGGTTTGATCCCTGGGTTGGGAAGATTCCCTGGAGAAGGGCACGGGCAACCCACTGCAGTATTCTTACCTGGAGAATCCCGTGGACAGAGGAGCCTAGCAGGCTACAGTCCATTGGGTAGCAAAGGATCGGATATGACTGAGCAACACTTTCACTTTCATACTATGTATAGTAGATTCTACTTAGCCTATATACCTTGGAATCATTTTTTTTTAAAACGTGAAAGTGGTTATTAACATACAACTAATTTCAAATACCAGGTAGTCTACTATAAATATGTATTTCAAGTAACTGTACTAATGTTAATTGTATGCTTATAACAGAAAATGTAGATAAGAATTAGAAAGATGCAATGTACTTTCTTTTCCTTCACTTTCTATCTCTAAAATAATAAATCCATTCTTTCTTCTCAACCTTTTAAAATCAATAATATCATTTTATCTTTAAGTGAAGTTTTCTAAACCTTATTTTTATATCACTTCATCAGGAATGTGTAGGCTGTAGGGGCTAACAATTTTACAAGTGGAGCCACATACTTGAATTATAGAATTGGAAAAGAGTAATGAAGGATAGAATCTTAAGGAAAGCTTGCTTTTCAACAGCCAAAAGTGAGTCACAAGTAAATGATAACACATATATCTAGTGACATCTTCTTGCTAAGTATGGTACAAAATGTATGTATTTTCTCATTTAGCCTTCAAGTGAGCTTCCAATTAGGAAATAACTATCTAATTTTATAGATAACAAAAATTAAGATTTAAGTAACATTCAATTCATTGGACTGGGACAATAAAAGTGACAGAATGTGAATGTATATCCAGCTGTGTCTTCTTCTGGGTCCTTAACAACTATACTTTACCATCATATAAAAAAAGAAGATGGGAAAGAAATGACTAGGAAGTACATAAACACCAAGATAAATTCATTGTAATAGTGAAAACAAAGAAATAGGAATATCCAAAATGAAGATGAATTTATTCAGTTGTGTGTGTGTGTGTGTTATTGATGAGAGTAACAACTTCTAATTTTGTTGTGAAAAACATAAATCATAGTATTAGAATTCCTATTAAATAATGTACTACTGGATATTTTTCTTTCCATGTTTAAATGTGATATTTCTCTAGTTGAATAAATAACTATTTACTGGAGCAAAAATATATATATCATGATACAAGCAAGCATAAACACAAACAGGAAGAAGAGGAAGAGTTAATTCAATATTGTAGATCATAGAACACATTGCAAACTTCAAAAATAAATATAAAGGAGTCATGAACAGGGAAAAAACAAAAGTAAGAAATATCAATCCCACTTCTTTTTACTTTGTCTCAGGCTATTTTTAAAGAAAATGTACCTAGTGCACACATCTCCCCTACACTGTTATCATCAAATTACATATTAACATTTCTAAATCAAATGACACTGTTTAGAAATATTACAATGGACAATCAAACTAAGTATTGGATTACTATTTTGAGTAAAAATGTATTTTGAGAGATTCAAATAAATGTGATATGCTTATAATTGTGTAAAATGCTGGAGTTCACTGTGACCAATTTCTACTTTCAGGTGTATATTATTTTAAAAAAGAAAGAGTAACATTTAAAAAATAAGGCAGCTAATTAAAATATCCTTAAATAATTGTTCTACTGTGGGCCTTACTGCTTGAGGTATAATAATAATTACACAACACACATCAGCATTTCTTAAATTATATCCTCCTAGTGCAGTAAATTGACAAGAAAGTCATGTTGTTTTAGTGATCTGCAGAATATATAAATGTTCACATATAATAAATTTAGCTACCCAATATAAAAGTTGCTGATACAGAGTTAAACTGTGTTGTAGTATTAAAAACCACTATTAAGTGAGGGGTAGCAGGAAGCTCTTCTAAGAAATATGGGGAATCCTGTTTAGGTTATTCTCTCCCTGGTACTAAGCGACCACACTGATCACAATTTATCCCAGCCTAAACTGGAAGTCTCCCGCAAAACATTAATGCTTGCTTTAATGTAGATTTTGGTAGTAACATTTTTCTCTGTGACAGTTTCATGTTCAGAATTGTATATGCATGGCTCTGTATGCATATAATTTTATGATTAAGTTTAAAGTATAATGACCATAATTTTATACCTGGAAAAGTCATCAGTGATGCTAATAACTTTAACAAATTGAATCATTACTATTGATTATTAAAAGATACGGTAGAATACATTGAGTCAGAACACCTGGGTTTAAAATTCTATCAGCTTCATTAGAGATGATCTCATTTTCATTTGCTTTATCACTACTAATCTAAGAAGAAAATCAAATAAATCCTAATCAGCAAAAAAATATGATCTGTGGAATAGATGGAAGGTGACCATTCTTGCCCAGAGCTGAAAATCTAAGGCATGCCCTTAGCAAACTTAAAAGATGTACAGACAACTAACAGACTCCATAAATCAAAATTTCAGTGGATGGTAAATTTTGTGTTGAAGATATTAACTCTAACTGAGTGTTCTGGTTGAATATGGATTTGCTATATGTAATTACATCATGAAAACAGTTTATTATGTCTCTGCTGCTGCTGCTGCTAAGTTGCTTCAGTCATGTCCGACTCTATGCAACTCCATAGACAGCAGCCCACCAGGCTCCCCTGTCCCTGGGATTCCCCAGGCAAGAATACTGGAGTGGGTTGCCATTTCCTTTTCCAATGCATGCATGCATGCTAAGTTGCTTCAGTCGTGTCCGACTCTGTGAGACCCCATGGACAGCAGCCCACCAGGCTCCTCTGTCCACAGGATTCTCCAGGCAAGAACACTGGAGTGAGTTGCCATTTCCTTCTCCATATCATGCCTCCTGTATGACATAGTGCTATGCAAATTGTAGTACTATCTTTATTGCTTATTTACAGTTGGTCACCAATGTCTACCAGGTGGCGCTGGTGGTAAATATCTGCTTGCCAATGCAATGTAAGAGACATGGGTTTGATCCCTGGGTTGGCAAGATCCCCTGAAGAATGAAATGGCAACCCATTCCATTATTCTTGCTTGGGAAATCCCATGGCAGAGGAGTCTGGCAGGATACAGTCCATGGGATCACAAAGAGTCAGACATGATTGAGAATCTGAGCATCAGTGTTCAGAGAACTATAGACTCACCGCAGTCCTCTAGCCAGCATTAAATGAAACTGTCTCTTCTGCATTCTAACACATCAGGTAGCAAAAAGTCCCCCATCTTTTCCTCACTTCTGAACTGTATATTGGAGTGGAAAGAATAACATTCACAGGGAACTCTTTTGGCCTGGTAAACAATCACACAAGGTGTTGCTGTCTACACAACCTTTGCTAGGTTCTGATGTGAGGAAATGTTGCAAAATTGGGGTATCATGAGATTTGCAACTCGTTTGGTTTCTCTTTTGGATATATTTTCATTCTGTGAACTTTTTTTCCATCTTGCTTCTCCATATCATTTTTCTTTCTCAGTCTTGTTGTTCTTTCACTGTGAAATACACTCTAGTTTTTCTTCCAAAAGACAAGAGTAGATTAGAAAAATTTTATCTGAATTGCTTATATGTGTTTTATCTTTATCTCATTTCTTTATTCACTGAGCATCAGCTTTATTCTTAGCTCTCTGCTAAGTATAGGAGATAGAGATATGAGCTACTAATGGATCTTTATCAGTGGGAATATCAATATGTAAACAAAAAATGTAGACTAAATCATCATGGTTGAATCTGCCTGTGCAGGGAAAAGAGTAGGAAAGGCCTGTACATGGAGGTGAAGCTTGAGCTTGATTTGGACCCTGAATAACTGTTATTCAATTGGAAGAAGTTTAGGGAGTAGAAACTGTCATCTCTAATGGAAGTTACAAAATATTATGGTCTATTCAGAGTAAGTGGTTCAAAATAGAGAATAAGATAAGGGGAAAAGTAAGACTCAATTGGAAATTAAGCTACAAATTGGGCAGAGGCAAGTCTATTCATGATAAGGACAACATCACTCTCTTCACTGTCTTCATCTTTACTGTGTTTATCTGCTTATTCATTTGTGATCCTCAAATTTAAAATTTGAGTGGAAATAGCAGAAGAAATGGTGCATTATTTTTGTCTATTGTCACTAAAAATCGATAAGTATGACACTCACACACTAAAAAAAAAGTGAAAATGCTAGCAGCTGTATTTATATTTTGACTAGCATATTATAATACTTAATCTTTCCACAACTTTACCTACATCATAAAATTAATTTAAAAAACTAATGCAAAATAGAAAAAAGTGTTTCCAAGGATCATAAGTTGAGGTATTCTAGATGCTGCTTGGATTCTCTAACATTGCACTCAGTGAACAATGGAAACACAGAGAATGAAGCCATAGTGTCTGTCACTGTGGGCCTAAAGTGTGTGTCATCAGTCTCCAACTCTTTGCAACCCTGTGGATTGTAGCCCTCCAGGCTCCTCTTGCCATGGAAATTTCCAGGCAAGAATACTGGAGTGGGTTGCCATTTCTTCCTCCAAGGGATCTTCCCAACCCAGGGATCAAACCCATGTCTCAGGCATCTCCTTCATTGGCAGGCAGATTCTTCACCAGTGTGCCACCTGAGAAACCCCCACTTGGGCCTAGGCAGTAGCAAGAAAAAGAAAGAAAAAGACACGCATTAAGAAGACATTACACCAAACCCTGCATTTCAGGTTGTCTGTACTTACCAGCCCCGCATGATCATCCCCGTCATGATCCAAGCACCAGGAACGCTGGAAAGCATATACTCCCAGTACAACTGTGAAAATCAGGAAATTAACAGTTTAAAAACATTGTTATCTATTCTATAGATTTTAATGTCTTCAATTGTCTCAAAAATGTGCTTTATTGCAAAAGAAAATTCCAAATTATGCATGGCGTTCTGTTGTCATCATTTCCTTTAACTTGGCATACTACTTTACTTTTTTCTCTTTATCTCATGTTTTTGTTATTTCTTGACACATATTTTTGAAGAGTTTAGAGTTATTTTGTAAAATATCACTCAGTTTGGGTTTGTTTAATGTTATCTCACAATGAGTTTCAGTTTAGTCTTTTAATAGAAATATTTCATAAGGGTGTTGTGCATTATGTAGACGATACATATTGTGGATTTACTTCATGACTATGATAATTGGTCAATAAGAAGTTTAATAAATCAGCAAAATAATTTAACATGATAAAACTATGGCTGATAAGTTTAAGTTTTCCAGTTGAAGTGAAGTGAAGTTGCTCAGTTGTATCTGACTCTTTGCGACCCCGTGGACTGTAGCCTCCCAGGCTCCTCCCTTCATGGGATTTTCCAGGCAAGAGTACTGGAGTGGGTTGCCATTTCCTTCTCCAGGGAATCTTCCCAACCCTGAGATCGAACCCAGGTCTCCTGCATTCCAGGCAGATGCTTTAACCTCTGAGCCACCAGGGAAGCCCAAGTTTTCCAGTTAATTAGGACTAAATTTGGATTAATTCATGCTGTGGTGTAATACAGGCTTCCAAGGTGATTCAACGGTAAGGAATCTGCCTGCCAACCAGGAGATGTGGGTTCAGTCCCTGGGTTGGGAAGATCCCCTGGAGGAGGAAACAGCAACCCACTTCAGTATTCTCGCCTGGGAAATTCCATAGACAGAGGAGCCTGGCAGGCTGCAGTCCATGGGCTCACAAAGAGTTGGACACTGCATAGCGACCAAGCAACAGCAGTGCTATAATACATGCATTGAAAAGAAAACTCATAGGAATTCGTACTTAAAATGCATTTATAACCGTAAAGTAGCACTGGAATAATGCTGAATATTTCGTGAATAACTTCCAAATTCTTGGCCACAAATGGTATTTGATAAAGTGACTACTGTTTTAACTATTTAAATTCCATGCAATTTTATCACAGTCATCCTAGTTAGTTCTGACAGCTTGTTTTGCAATACTTCATCTAGACATGAAATATATGTGGGAAAGATTATAAGGTCATTGAGGGCAGAAAATATACCTTATTTCCTATTTATCGAAGCCTACTGCTTCTGCTAAGTCATATCAGTTGTGTCCGACTCTGTGCAACCCCATAGACGGCAGCCCACCAGTCTCCTCTGTCCCTGGGATTCTCCAGGCAAGAACACTGGAGTGGGTTGCATTTCCTTCTCCAAAGCATGAAAGTGAAAAGTGAAAGTGAAGTCGCTCAGTCGTGTCCGACTATTAGCGGCCCCATGGACTGTAGCCTACCAGGCTCCTCCATCCATGGGATTTCCCAGGCAAGAGTACTGGAGTGGGGTGCCTTCTCCGTTATCAAAGCCTAGATGTTTCTAAATATATTATTTAGTTGAATTTATTTATATATTTTTAAATTAATTTTTATTTTTTATTTTGTTTTGCTTTACAATACTGTATTCATTTTGCTATACATTGACATGAATCAGCCACGAGTGTACATGAACTCCCAATCCCGACACCCACCAACCCCCTCCCGCCCCACACCATCTCTCTGGATTATCCCGTGCATCAGTCCCAAGCATCCTGCATCCTACATTGAACCTAGACTGGTGATTCATTTCACTTATGATATCATACATGTTATATTGCCACTCTTCCAAATCATCCCACCCTCTACCTCTCCCACAGAGTTCAAAAGGCTGTTCTATACATCTGTGTCTCTTTTGCTGTCTCACGTACAGGTTTATCATTACCGTCTTTCTAAATTCCATATATATGTGTATAATAGCCAGGACATGGAAGCAACCTAGATGTCCATCAGCAGATGAATGGATAAGAAAGCTGTGGTACATATACCCAATGGAGTATTACTCAGCCATTAAAAAGAATACATTTGAATCAGTTCTAATGAGGTGGATGAAGCTGGAGCCGATTATACAGAGTGAAGTAACCCAGAAAGAAAAACACCAATACAGTATACTTACACATATATATGGAATTTAGAAAGATGGTAATGAATTTATTTATATTTTTTAAAGATATTCTTGCATTCAGAATGTTCACTGATTCACATCAAGTTTTCTCCAGTAAGTTTTAATTAATGAAGTTTTCCCAAGTTGATAGTGGTTAATTATTAACCACTATCTGCTGCTGCTTAGCCACCTGTCATGTCCAGCTCTGTGTGACCCTATGGACTACAGTTTGCCAGGCTCCTCTGTCCATTGATTCTCAAGGCAAGAGTATTAGAGTGAGTTGCCACGACCTCCTCCAAGGGATCCTTGTGACCCAGGGATCCAACCCATGTCTTCTCATTACAGGCAGATTCCTTACCACTGAGGGAAGCCCCAACCAATATCTACATCAGTGCTCTTCAGAATGTTGTGATAAACAATAAATTGAAAAATAAAATATGATCCCTGACTTCAAAAAATGTACAATTTTAGTATGAATATAACCATCATGACTATTGTATTAGTATACTGGTGTCATAATCTTTAATTTCAAGTTTAATATCACTTAGTGGAAATATGCTTTTCAACACCAAAATTGCAATAGTCTAGTTACTGAGGATGGGCTTCAGTGAATGAAGTTAAATTAATTATTTAATAATTTCATGTGGAAATAATTTCACATGGATGTGAGAGTTGGACTATAAAGAACGCTGAGCACCGAAGAACCGATGCTTTTAAACTGTGGAGTTGGAGAAAACTCTTGAGAATCTCTTGGACTGCAAGGAGATCCAACCAGTCCATCCTAAAGGAAATCAGTCCTGAATATTCATTGGAAGGACTGATGCTGAAGCTGAAACTCCAATACTTTGGCCACCTGATGCGAAGAGCTGACTCATTTGAAAAGACCCTACTGCTGAGAAAGATTGAAGGTGGGAGGAGAAGAGGATGACATAGGATGAGATGGTTGGATGGCATCACTGACTCAGTGGACATGAGTTTGAGTAAGCTCTGGGAGTTGGTGATGGACAGGCAGGCCTGGCGTGCTGCAGTCCATGGGATCGCAAAAAATCGGATACGACTGAGAAACTGAACTGAATAATTTCATACATTTTCCAAAAATGAGTTTGACATTTTAAATTCCCTGACTTTTATTTTGCCTTCTTAATTAATATGAGAATTGAGTACATTTTCTTAAATTATTATCTTAAATGTTGAGTTATTATGATTTATTTATTATTATTTTGACTACTTTTTCTTTCATACTATATAATACACTGTTACAACACTATGAAGGAGGGAAAGTAAGGGTTATGTAGTTTTCCAAATGTTGTTACACCATGTTAATTAAGGACACAGCAGTAGTTTAAGGCTACTTAATAGTCAAATTTTATTCCAAATACAGAGTTGTTTTATTTTTTCCTTCAAAAATAAGATTCATCCTTGAAATGCTATATCATGTTTGGATTTAAGTTGCATTTTATCACCTTAATAATTTTGAAAATAGTTTTCAGCCTGTTAGAAGATATACTTATCCTCAGCTGAGTACCTAATCCGTTATAGTTGACTGTAATTCTATGCCTATGTGCCCTAGCTTCTCAACCTCCAATACATTTAGATAATTTTGGCTGTGGCACAAAAGCAATAAAAATAAGTTACAGACAGCAAAGCAGCATACAGGTTCTTTAAGTATAGTATTTTTCTTTGCATGTATAGTGCACCTTCAAATCTAAGTGTAAAATTTTTATATTACTTGATTTTAAAAATTATTAATTTAGACATGTGCAATAATCTGTAAGCACTGAGATTTGTTGTTTCAAACCTTGGTATTGATGAGGCCAGAATCTACTATGACCAATACCAGACAGAAAAATAGATGAAGCAATAGATATGACATGTTGATCATTAAATTTTATAATTAATAGTATTTTTGGTATCAAAATGGGTTTATAAAATGGAATATTAAAAAGGTATAAATATCCCAGATTTATATCTCAGTCTTAATTTGATTTGGATCCAAATCTCATTGGGAATTTTATTGTACTTGATAATATGATTCTAAAATGTTAAACGTGAGTAAACAGCTTCAGTTCAGTTGCTCAGTCGTGTCCGACTCTTTGTGACCCCATGAATCGCAGCACGCCAGGCCTCCCTGTCCATCACCAACTCCCGGAGTTCACCCAAACTCACGTCCATCGAGTCAGTGATGCCATCCAGCCATCTCATCCTCTGTTGTCCCCTTCTCCTCCTGCCCCCAATCCCTCCCAGCATCAGAGTCTTCACCAATGAGTCAACTCTTCACATGAGTTGGCCAAAGTACGGAGTTTCAGCTTTAGCGTCATTCCTTCCAAAGAAATCCCAGGGTTGATCTCCTTCAGAATGGACTGGTTGGATCTCCTTGCAGTCCAAGGGACTCTCAAGAGTCTTCTCCAACATCACAGTTCAAAAGCATCAATTCTTCGGTGCTCAGCCTTCTTCACAGCTTAAGAAACTGGAATATTTTGAGGAGGAATAGTGGAAACAGAAATGTCCTACCACATACAAAAAAACATTGTGAAGTTTCAATTAAACAGTTTTAGTAAAATTTCATCCAATAAGAAATACTTTTAAAGTAACAAAATATTTGGTCTTTTGGTATAGAAAGTGTCTGATTTTTAGCCCATTTCATATTTTACTATAGAACTAATAGATAAACAAAAAATACATGCATAATTTTTAAAAACTTCTAAAATTATGCTAAGATTTAAAAACTTCTAAAATTATGTATAATAAAAAACAGAATCCGTAACCTATGAATCAATGTCATTTTTAATTTTTAAAGTATATTTAACTGTGTAATTTGTGATATTGTCAACAAATACATTCTTTATATTTAAATCTTTAATGTATTGCTGTACATGGAGACTTTAGATATACAATAATATATAAAATTCAGATATCTATATATTAATGTATATTATATATAGCTGGCAGAAAGTGAAGAGGAGCTAAAAAGCCTCTTGTTGAAAGTGAAAGAGGAGAGTGAAAAAGTTGGCTTAAAGCTTAGCATTCAGAAAACGAAGATCATGGCATCTGGTCCCATCACTTCATGGGAAATAGATGGGGAAACAGTGGAAACAGTGTCAGACTTTATTTTTTTGGGGCTCCAAAATCACTGCAGATGGTGACTGCAGCCATGAAATTAAAAGATGCTTTCTCCTTGGAAGAAAAGTTATGACCAGCCTAGATAGTATATTCAAAAGCAGAGACATTACTTTGCCGACTAAGGTCCATCTAGTCAAGGCTATGGTTTTTCCTGTGGTCATGTATGGATGTGAGAATTGGACTGTGAAGAAGGCTGAGGCCGAAGAATTGATGCTTTTGAACTGTGGTGTTGGAGAAGACTCTTGAGAGTCCCTTGGACTGCAAGGAGATCCAACCAGTCCATTCTGAAGGAGATCAACCCTGGGATTTCTTTCGAAGGAATGATGCTAAAACTGAAGCTCCAGTACTTTGGCCAGTTCATGTGAAGAGTTGACTCATTGGTGAAGACTCTGATGCTGGGAGGGATTGGGGGCAGGAGGAGAAGGGGACGACAGAGGATGAGATGGCTGGATGGCATCACGGACTCAATGGACGTGAGCCTGAGTGAACTCCGGGAGTTGGTGATGGACAGGGAGGCCTGGCGTGCTGCGATTCTTGGGGTCGCAAAGAGTCAGACACGACTCAGTGACTGAATGGAACGGAACAGATATATAGCTGGCATAATAAATGAAGCTATCATTCTGATCTAATTAGTCTGTCTAGAAATCTAATTGTCATAATTGAAATCTTTTTTTTCTTGCACTTCTAATAACCAGTCTGGCTAAATTTTACTTTAAATAACACTTAGTACCTGCCACTTTTCTCCTAACTATCAGGTTATAACCTCCAAATACAATATTTTTACCTGGATGGAGTACTCATTTTAGTAGCCATGTGTCCCACACATCCAATGTGACCTTCCCATATGCTAGCCTAATTGTACTGTTTTAAGTTAACTGTTAATCTTCCATTAACAGTCTCCAATGACTCACTACCATTGCTCTTTTTCACCGCAGTGCCACTGAAAGGTCCTAGAGAGCCTTGCTTCACCCAGCACCTGCCTCCCTCTCTAGCTGCTTGACTTATTTATTTTATTCACTCTCTGTTTTGTACACTAGCATTCTTTCAAAATCTCAAGTGGATCCTGTTCCTTGGCATGTCAGGACTACTATGCATGTTCTTTCTTTTGTCTATAATGTTTTTTCCTCAATCACATATCCCCAGCTATTTAGCCAAAGCATCTCTGCAATCCTAATACATGCTCATGAAACACCATACACTTTTCCACTAAAATTGTCACATTTTAAGTGAAAAATATAGTTATGTGACTATTTGATTAGTGTCTGTCTCTCCCAGTTGAATTTAAACTGCCTTATATATGGTAAATAATTTGCCTGCCAATGCAGGAGGTATAAGAGATGCAACTTAGATCCCCTGGTTGGGAAGATGCCCTGGAGGAGGGCATGGCAAAACATTCCAGGCAATAATGATCCTTGCCTGGGAAATTCCATGGACAGAGGAGCCTAGAGGCCTGCAGTCCATGGAGTCACAAAAGAGTCAGACACAACATACATGTTAGGAACAACCCACCTGTGCTTTTGCTCAATACAGTGTTGCCTGGTTAGAGATAAGTACTCATTGATTGAATATGTGATTGAA
Organism: Aepyceros melampus; assembly: GCA_006408695.1. NCBI lineage: Eukaryota > Metazoa > Chordata > Mammalia > Artiodactyla > Bovidae > Aepyceros > Aepyceros melampus. The sequence goes on along the minus strand of SJXQ01009590.1, from coordinate 76,755 downwards.
TGTTAATAGCAAGATACATGCATCTCAGTTTTCCAAAGTATATTATATCATCTAGTTCTGGTTACTCTTCTGGACAGTTACCTTCACCAGAATAGTCAAATTTACACAGAAACTTCAGGATAAATCACAAATCCTTTGCCCTGGCAGACATAAGTCTCAGAGCCACCAGGGAAGCCCTCTTAAGACACAGCTACCCTTTAAAACTGACTCTTTTTAAAATTTATTTCATACTTCAACACTTTAAACCTTCTCCTTTTGACAAATTGATTCACACTTTATCTCGCAAAGGCGTCCCATATTCTTTTGTTTCTAACGCATCTAATACCCTTCTTACCTCTCTGCTTATCGAATTCCTGCATGTTAATTCCCTTCAGTCATGTCCAACTCTTTGTGCCACTGTGGACTGTAGCCTGCCAGTTTCCTCTTTCTGTGGGATTTTCTAGGTAAGCATACTGGAGTGGGTTGCCATGTTTTTCTCCAGGAGATCTTCCAGACTCAAGGACTGAAACTATACATTAAAACCTAGTCAGAGCACTTTAGCTTTACTAAGCGTTACCTAAACAAAATGCTTCTCATGATGGCTTAGACAGTAAAGAATCTGCCTGCAATGCAGGAGACCCGAGTTTGATCCCTGGGTGAGGAAGATCCCCTGGAGAAGGAAATACAAACCACTCCAGTATTATTAGCTGACAAATCCCATGGACAGAGGAGTCTGGCAAGCTACAGTCCATGGAGTTGCAAAGAGTCAGACATGACTGAGCCCAACACTTTCACTTGCAAACAGAATGCTAATTGTCTTCTACCCTGTATATATATTATGTTTGCTGTTCACTGCCATGCATACTTCTGTATTTTATGTGCATGTATGTCTTTTGCGATTACTTTTTAAAGTATTATGTAAGCAAGAGTTATGTTTCATATAAAATCATATTTATACCTAATAAGCATTTGTAAAAATAATTAATTAATTAATGGATTAAAATTAAAGAAGTAAGCACTGAAATTAAGGAATTATGAAATATAGTCTTGGCAACAAATGCAAGCTCAATGGTTTCAGGTGATGTCTTAGTCTATCTAAGTCAACATCATTTCATATTGTCGAGTTGGGAACTTTAACTTTTCTGACTGACTGCCAATAACCAATCTTAAACAGAGGGTGATTAAAACAATGATTCTCCAGGACTGTGACAAGATGAATAATTCAATAAATAAATCTGTTACATTCCAGGCAAAGGATCAATAATGAGGATGTGAAAGTTTATGAAATGGAGTGTCTGGGACTCTAAGAAATTTCATTCTTAAAAGTAAATAATACATTCAGTCTAGAATGTTAGGGCAGCAATTTTGTTGAGTTGATAATTATTGCATTAAAATGGAGTTATATGGTAAATAAATTGGCTATCGGCTAGAAGTTTAAAAAAGTATTGCAAAGGGAAATTGGCAGAATTTAGGTACTAACTGTAGAGATTCCACTCAGTGTAGTTCAGTCAGTCAGTCATGTCTGACTTTTTGAGACCTCATGGACCGCAGTAAGCCAGGCTTCCTTGTCCATCACCAGCTCCTGGAACTTGCTCAAACTCATGTCCATAAAGTCGATACTGGCATCCAACCCTCTCATCCTCTATTATCCCCTTCTCCTCCAGCCTTCAATTTTTCCTAGCATTAGGGTCTTTTCCAGCGAGTCATTCCTCACATCAGGTGGCCAAAGTATTGGAATTTCATCTTCAGCATCAGTCCTTCCAATGAGTATTCAGGACTGATTTCCTTTAGGATGGGCTGATTGGATCTCCTTGCAGTCCAAGGGACTCTCAAGAGTCTTCTCCAAAACCACAGTTCAAAAGCATCAATTCTTTGGTGCTCAACTTTCTTTATAGTCCAACTTTCACATCCATGCATGAATACTGGAAAAACCATAGCCTTGACTAGACAGACCTTTGTTGGCAAAGTAATGTCTTTGCTTTTTAATATGCTATCTAGGTTAGTCATAGCTTTTCTTCAAAGGAGCCAGTGTCTTTTAATTTCATGGCTGCAGCCACCATTTATACTGATTTTGAAGCCCACAAAAATAGTCTGTCACTGTTTCAATTTTTTTCCCCATCTATTTGCCAAGAAGTGATGGGACTGGATGTCGTATTAGTTTTCTGAATGTTGAGTTTTAAGCCAACTTTTTCACTCTCCTCTTGTACTTTCATAAAGATGCTCTTTGGTTCTTCTGTTTCTACCATAAAGATGGTGTTATCTTCATATCTGAGGTTACTGATATTTCTCCAGGCAATCTTGATTCTAGCTTGTCCCTTCATCCACCCTGGCATTTTGCATGATGTACTCTGCATATAAGTTAAATAAGCAGGGTGACAATATACAGCCTTGATGTACTCCTTTCCCAATTTGGAACCAGTCTGTTATTCCATGTCCAGTTCTAACTGTAGCTTCTTGACCTGCATACAGATTTCTCAGGAGGCAGGTCAGGTGGTCTGGTATTCCGTTCTCTTTAAGAATTTTCCACAGTTTATTGTGATCCACATAGTCAAAGGCTTTGTCATAGTCAATAAAGCAGAACTAGATGTTTTTCTGGATCTCTCATGCTTTTTTGGTGATCCAATGGATGTTGGCAATTTGATCTCTGGTTCCTCTGCTTTTCTAAACCCAGCTTGAACATCTGGAAGTTCATGATTCATGTACTGTTGAAGCTTGGCTTGGAGAATTTTAGCACTTCTTTGTTAGCGTTTGAGATGAGTGCAATTTAGAGTAGTTTGAACAATCTTTGGCATTGCCTTTCTTTGGGATTGGAATGAAAACTGACCTTTTCCAGTCCTGTGGCCACTGCTGGGTTTTCCAAATTTGCTGGCGTATTGAGTGAAGCACTTTCACAGCATCATCTTTTAGTATTTGAAAGAGCTCAACTGGAGTTCTATCACCTCCTCTAGCTTTGTTCATAGTGATGTTTCCTAAGGTCCACTTGACTTCACATTCGAGGATGTTTGGCTCTAGGTGAGTGATCACTTCATCATGGTTATCTGAGTCATGGAGATCTTTTCTGTACAGTTCTTCTGTGTATTGTTGCCTCCTCTTCTTAATATCATCTCATTCTCTTAGGTCTTTACCATTTCTGTCCTTTATTGTGCACATCTTTGCATGAAATATTCCCTTGGTATCTCTAGTTTTCTTGAAGAGATCTGTAGTCTTTCCCACTCTAATGTTTTCCTCTATTCCTTTGCACTGATCTCTGAGGAAGGCTTTCTTATCTCTCTTTGCTATTCTTTGGAACTCTTCATTCGAATGGGTTTATCTTTCCTTTTCTCCTTTGCCTTTTGTGCATTTTATTTTCTCAGCTATTTGTAAGGCCTCCTCAGAAAGCCATTTTATCTACTACCATGGACAAGAAACACTTAGAAGAAATGGACTAGCCATCATAATCATCAAAAGAGTCTGAAATGCAGTACTTGGATGCAATCTCAAATTATACAGAGTGAAGTAAGCCAGAAAGAAAAACACCAATACAGTATACTAACATATATATATGGAATTTAGAAACATGGTAATGATAACCCTGTATGCGAGAGAGCAAAAGAGACACAGATGAATAGAATGGACTTTTGGACTCTGAGGGAGAGGGAGAGGGTGGGAGGATTTGGGAGAATGGCACTGAAACATGTATAATATCATGTAAGAAATGAATCGCCAGTCTATGTTCGATACAGGATACAGGATACTTGGGACTGGTGCACGGGATGATCCAGAGAGTTGATATGGGGTGGGAGGTGGTGGTGGGGGGTTCAGGATTCGGAACTCATGTACACCCGAGATGGATTCACGTCAATGTATGGCAAAACCAATACAGTATTGTAAAGTAAAATAAAGTAAAAATAAAAATTAAAAAAAGAATTGATACCAATAATAATAATAGCATAGTGCTTACAAAAAAAAAAAAAATGACAGAGCAATCTCTCTCTGTTCATTTCCAAGGCAAGCCATTCAATATCACAGTAATCCGAGTCTATGCCCTGACTGGTAATGCTGAAGAAGCTGAAGTTGAATGCTTCTATGAAGACCTTCCAGATCTTCTAAAACTAACACCCAAAAAAGATGTCCTTTTCATTATAGGGGACTGGAATGCAAAAGTAGGAAGTCAAGAGCTATCTGGAGCAACACGCAAATTTGTCCTTGGAGTACAAAACAGAGCAGGTCAAAGGCTAACAGAGTTTTGCCAAGAGAATGCACTGGTCATAGCAACACCCTTTCCAACAACACAAGAGAAGACTCTACACAGGGACATCACTAGATGGTCATTACCAAAATCAGGTTGATATATTCTTTGCAGCCAAAGATGGAGACACTCTCTACAATCAGCAAAAACAAGATGGGGAGCCAACTGTGGCTCAGATCATGAACCCCTTATTGCCAAATTCAGACTTAAATTGAAGAAAGTAGGGAAAACTTCTAAACCATTCTGGTATGACCTAAATAAAATCCCTTGTAATTATACAGTGGAAGTGACAAATAAATTCAAGGGATTAGATCTGATAAAATACCTGAAGAACTATAGATTGAGGTTCAGTTTTACTCAGAGAGGGTTCCCATTACAGTCTGAATCAAATTTGCCTAAGATGCTTATTAAAATACAGATCGCTAGGGCTTATTTCACTCAATCAGGAACTACCTGACTGAATCATAATCTCAGGATGAATGGCAGACATGAAGCCTTTTTACAGAGCTGGAACACCTTTAATTTTAGGATTAAACCCATGATATTAAGATCAATGTTTTCTACATTTGTAGGAAATCTGAGTAGACTATCCCACAAGTTATGAAGATGTAGGACAGGCAATTATTTTTAGAGTGAAAAAGTCATTTAGACAAATATTTCATTTAGCCTTTACACAACTTAAATTTTTTACCAGTAATGATTTCCTAGTTCATAACATAGTCTAGATAGCATATTCAAAAGCAGAGACATTACTTTGCCGACTAAGGTCCGTCTAGGCAAGGCTATGGTTTTTCCAGTATTCATGCATGGATGTGAGAGTTGGACTATAAAGAAAGCTGAGCACCAAAGAATTGATGCTTTTGAACTGTGGTGTTGGAGCAGACTCTTGAGAGTCCCTTGGACTGCAAGGAGATCCAACCAGTCCATTCTGAAGGAGATCAGCCCTGGGATTTCTTTGGAAGGAATGATGCTAAAGCTGAAACTCCAGTACTTTGGCCGCCTCATGCGAAGAGTTGACTCATTGGAAAAGACTCTGATGCTGGGAGGGATTGGGGGCCAGAGGAGAAGGGGACGACAGAGGATGAGATGGCTGGATGGCATCACTGACTCGATGGACGTGAGTCTGAGTGAACTCCGGGAGTTGGTGATGGACAGGGAGGCCTGGCGTGCTGAGATTCATGGGGTCGCAAAGAGTCGGACACGACTGAGCAACTGAACTGAACTGAACATAGTCTAGCACATGATTGGCTGTCTGTAAGATTCATTGACCTAGCTACTTACACTAAGCCCTTATAATCTTTAATTATATTTTTGTCAATTATTGTAATAAAGTTTCTATATTTAATATTCTTTAATGATATAGTTTATGTATTGCAATTATTGTTTTTCTAATTTTCATTTTTTATATTTTGTATAATTCTCTACAGTTCTCTTAAATGAGCAGAGTTACAGACCCTCAGTATCTCGTCTGTGTTGCCAATTCTTTGCAAATAAAGTATTTGTACCAAGAAATATGTTATATATATTTCCCCATTTTATTTATATATTGATTTAAGCATTTACTTTTCAATATTTTTAATGATTATATTTTAATATTCTATTCCTAATTTAGAGTAGCCAAATTCTACCATTAATTTGCTGTATTTTTCTGTTAAAGAAGCATCTCAAATGTCAATTAGCAGATGTTTCCAGCAGGTAAAAATGACCAGAATTCTAATTTTACCCTGTTATGAATTTTATATTTTAAGAATTGTAGTAAGACTTAGAAGATGGCCATCATGATGTATAAGACACAGACACTAAATAAATAACACATTAATGTATCTTTATGAGGGGCTCACCATGTGCTCTGGAGATGCATAGTTGAATAATGTCATGATCTCTGCCCTCAAACAATTGTAGTTTACCAAAAGATTATTTATGTAAAGTCAATGACCCAGCATCTATAATAAATGTATCATGTAGTCAATTCAGTTCAGTTCAGTTGCTCAGTCATGTTCGACCCTTTGCAACCCCATGAACAGCAGCACACCAGGCCTCCCTGTCCATCACCAACTCCCGGATTTTACTCAAACTCATGTCCATTGAGTTGGTAATGCCATCCAACCATCTCATCCTCTGTGGTCCCCTTCTCCTCCTGCCCTCAATCTTTCCCAGCATCAGAGTCTTTTCAAATGAGTCAGCTCTTTGCATCAGGTGGCCAAAGTATTGGAGTTTCAGCTTCAACATCAGTCCTTCCAATGAATACCCAGGACTGATTTCCTTTAGGATGGACTGATTGGATCTCTTTGAAGTCCAAGGGACTCTCAAGAGTCTTCAATACCACAGTTCAAAAGCATCAATTCTTTGATGCTCAGCTTTCTTTATAGTCCAATTCTCACATCCATACATGACCACTGGAAAAACCATAGCCTTGACTAGACAGACCTTTGTTGACAAAGTAATGTCTCTGCTTTTTAATATGCTGTCTAGGTTGGTCGTAACTTTCCTTCCAAGAAGTAAGCGTCTGTTAGTTTCATGGCTGCAAGCACCATCTGCAGTGATTTTGGAAATAGGATGAATTAATTATCATTTCAATCACCTTTAACTCTCCTGCCTTTTCAAGGAAATTATGCTTTTCTAGTCATTTACCATTCTTTATCATTAAATCATTGATATCATATAAGTGGATTTATCCTGTTCATAAGCTTCTTGAATCTATTTTTGTGTACCTGTATAACAAGAACATGCATATTGAAGAGTGTGGTGAATAAGAAGGCATTAATGACATTTATTTAATTTGCATTACATATATATTTTTATGCATTGCCTTTAATCTCATTATGAGCTGATTCTTTTCAACTGAGGAAATAATGATTTAAAATAATCATATTTTAAACTCTGTATGGATGTAATTGATTATAATTTTAGATTCAGGATTAACCAGTGGCTATTATGCACATTTTTATAATTATATAATGGAAAATCATAAGTTAAAAAGAGGGAAATGTAATCATCTACTTACTTAGTTCATTAATACTGTTTCAGTTAAGAAATTTACAGTTGTTCATCTAAAAATCTTGTAGTATATGCAAGCTTGTGTTTCATATGTTGTCTATATTAAAATACCTCATGCCATGATAGTATTGCATTTCCTGCTTGGTCTGTACTTAAACCAATTTTCAGGTAACTCCATTGGGTAAGATAATATAGGTTAAGAGACAGTTTTTCAGTATATAGAGCATAAATTACAACAATCATGCACACCAGGAGAGAGGATGGGAATAAAGACAAGGGAGACTGACTAAATTGCCCATTAGCTCTATAACAAATTAAACTATTTTCATATGGTCACTTATCTTGCTCTTGTGGGGAAAAAAAAAAATTACACGAAATTTTGAGTCAGGCTGACCAGGGTCACATTTGCATTCTACCATCTTTTAGTTGTGAGATTCTAGGAGAGTTATTTGAACTTTCTGATCCATAACTTATCTAATAAAAAATGAAAATATCAAAACTTCATGGAGTTTTTTTGAGCATATAATAAAATTTATACATTTTCTTCTGTACTCTGGAATCAGAATCATTTTCACATTTTTTTCTGCATTATCTCTTATATAATCTCTCCCATTCATAGCTATTGTCTATATGCCAATGGCTTTCAATATATGACTTCAATCATTACAATGATTGATTACATTATAATTGTCAAAAAGATAAATTCAGTAATCTCATGCAAATGTAATAAGCAGAGACCAAAGACTGTTTAACTTATTAATGACACATTGCTGGCAGATTTTTTACCAACTGAGCCACAAAGGAAGCCCCAACATATATATAGATATATATATATATATACACACACACACATATATATATGTACCTATATATATATATAATTTCCTATTATATAACTATATATATATATATATATATATATATATATATATAACTAAGTTGGCATTTCCAGTTGGATCAAGAAGTGTCATCAAGCACTATAGATCCTTTGATTATTCTTTTTCCTCTGTATCCACATACTGCCACCATCATGTTCTGTTTTCAGTACTTAAGCCATATTATAAACAGTCACATTTTGCACTTTCTCATTCCTGCCTCATTTGGGCTTCCCTGATGGTTCAAGTGGTAAAGAATCCACATGCAATGCAGGAGGTGCAAGAGATAGAGGTTTGACCCCTAAATCAGAAAGAAAGATCCCCTGGAGGAAGAAATGGCGACCCACTCCAGTATTCTTGCCTGGAAAATCCCATGGGTAGAGGAACTGTGTGGGCAACTCCATGGAGTTGCAAAGAGTTGGACACAACTTAGTGACTAAACAACAGCTATGATACCATTATCTTTCGCCTATATCACCTCTGTGTCTGCTTAAATGGTCGCCATTGCCTTCAGCCTTAACTCCTTATCATCCACTTTTCAAACATACGCCACTAAACCATCCTGTTGCTATCCATTATGCTTAGATACAAAATCCCTACTCCTGTCTACAAGGTTTCCTGACCTGGCTCCGAACTCACTCACCAAATTCACCTCATACTGTTCTTTACTACACACTTACTGCCCTTCTATTATTTTGATTTTTCTGTTTCTGAATTCTCCAATATCTCCCGCACCTTGACAATAGTTCATCCCTCTACCCTGATGGATTTACCTGGTAGCTCAGATGGCAAAGCGTCTGCCTCCAATGCGGAGGACCCGCATTCAATCCCTGCACCGGGAAGATCCTCTGGCGAAGGCAATGGCACCCTACTCCAGTACTCTTGCCTGGAAAATCCCATGGACGGAGGAGCCTGGTAGGCTACAGTCCAAGAGGTCCCAAAGAGTTGGACACCACTGAGCAACTTCACTTTCACTTATCCAAGGATCATTATTTCTTTGGATTTCTGCTTAACTATCACCTCCAACTAGAGGCCTTCCTGCTAGACCACTCCATCCACACTAGCACTCTCCCAGGAAGGAATTCCATGATCGTCCCGTGGCTAAGACTCTGGGTCCCCAACGCAGGGCCCTGTGATCCTTGGTCAGGGAACCAGATGCCACAACTAAGAGTTTGTATTCTGCAACTGAAGATGCTACACACAGCAATTAAGACCCAGCACAGCCAAATGAAATAAATAGATAGGTTTTAGAAAGAAAATCAACTCAACTGTATAGTTTATGATTAGCCAAGTCAGTGGTTTTAAATAAATAAATAAGCACTCTCCCATTGGGCTTCCTTGATAGCTCAGTTGGTAAAGAATCTGCCTGCAATGTAGGAAACTTTGGTTCAATTCCTGGGTCAGGAAGATCCTCTGGAGAAGAGATAGGCTACCCACTCCTGTATTCTTGGGCTTCCCTTGTGGCTCAGCTGGTAAAGAATCCACCTGCAATGTGGAAGACCTGGGTTTGATACCTGGGTTGGGAAGATCCCCTGGAGAAGAGAAAGATTACCCCTCCAGTATTCTGGCCTAGATAACTCCAGGGACTCTATAGTCAGTCCATGGGGTCCCAAAGAGTTGGACAGGACTGAGCAGTTTTCACTCTCATTACTCTCCATCACACCATCCCACTTTATTTTATTAGAACACAACTTTTTTTTTTTTTTACTAATTTGTTCCATCTTCATTGGAATATAAGCTTCATGAGAACAGTTGTTTTATCTGTCTGATTCAGTGCAGTGTCTCAGTGTCCAGAAATGGACCAGTCACATAGTAAAGACAGCACATATTTTCATAAAGAATGAATGACACAGATGAAGTGCTAGATGAGCTAAGCTCTCAATAAAAGTGACTTTCTTGCAGAAAATGGTTGGGTCAACTAAATATGAAATTCATTTATATGTTTTCTCTGGTTTTCTGGCTGCAGCTAAGATTGTAATTAGATCTAAATATATTGTCAGAACTAACAGGTCACTCAATTACCACTTGTAATAATGGAGCTTGGAAATTACTCAAGAAATATTCAACATCAAATAAGTACTGCTCCATGGCAGTAAATGTTATGAATTTTGTGTGTATGGTGTGTGTGTGTGTGTGTGTGTGTGTGTGTCCCTATTACTTGCCTTATCTTTTCAACATGGTATGATTGATGTTATTCTATATCGCAAAAATGTTTTTGTCTACAACATCAAATGTCTCCTTAAAGACACGGTTATGTGTCTTAAAGACACATGATTATGCTCATCTAAAAAGAGAATGCTCACAGTGAGAACAGAACATATTGAGTATTTTGACTTTTAAGCAACAATGTTAGAGATAACTGTCTTTGTGATTTTTTATGTATATTTTTATTGAGGTATATCTGATTTACAATGTTGTGTTAGTTTCAAGTTTACAGCAAAGTGATTCAGCTGTGTATATGTGTATATATACTCTTTTCCAGATCACTTTCCATTGTAAATTATTACAGGATATTGAATATAGTTTCCTGTGCTATGCAGTAGTCCCTCTTGTTTATCTATTTTATATACAGTACTGTGTATCTGTTCATTCCAAACTCCTAATTTATCCTCTCCACCATTACCCTTTTGGTAACTGTAAGTTTGTTTTTTATGTGAGTCTGCTTCTGATTTGTAAATAACTTCATTTGTAGCTTTTATTTTATATTTTACATATAAGTAATATATGATATTTTTCTCTGACTTGCTTCACTTAGTGTGATAATCTCTAGATCCATCCCTGTTGCTACAAATGGTATTATTTCATCTTTATATGGGTGGGTAAAATTCCATGGTATATATATGAGTGTGTGTGTGTGTCCTTTTTATCCAATCATTTGCTAATGGACACTTAGGTTGCTTCCTTATATCTTTTTTACTTTTAATTGAGCACATGAGATAGAAAGTAAACTAACTTTTCAGAGGATTCAATGCTGTATCTGTTTTGCGGTTTTTAGGGTTATACTTCCATGATTTACTTCATGGAGAATTTATTAAGTGCATTTACATATTTTCTAGTGGGTTGTGCTGATATATTAGTTTTACAGTTGATTTTTTTTCTACTGAGTTTATTATCAGTAAATTCAAGAGATTCCCTCCAAAAGTAAGAGAACTAAAAGTCAAGTATTTGTTGGATTTACAGCTATTTGTATTGAGAGAGGACAATTTCATTTTTTAAATATATTTTTTGGTTTTAATGTCAGGAAGGCTGTGATCCTATGGCTTTCTCCACATTTAGGGGCACACAAGGACAAAGAGTGTTAGTTCTACAGCCAGTGGTACAGATTAGAATTGGCGGAGGAGAAAACATACCAGTTTGTACTGTCAGGATCAGGGTATAGCCTCTTTAGCAGGATTGAAAAGTGATGTAATCTGCATTGGACACATTAGCAAAACCCTAAAGGACCCTTGGGAGTAATGGGAAAGTCAGTTCTACATACCGCTCTCTTTTCATTTCTGAAAAAACACACCGGGACCTTATATGTATGTATATGCGTTAATGCAAATGCGTATGTCAGCATAGATTTTCAACTCAAATTACATACTCATGTATTTCCTGGCATTACAACAGTGCCTGGTATTTAATGTCCACTTACTAAATCCCTGGGGCTTCCCAGGAGGTTCCATGGGTAACAAATCCTGCTGTAATGCAGGAAACACAGGAAGCATGGGTTCAATCCCTGGGTTGGGAAGATCCCCTGAAGGAGGGTATGGCCCTCTACTCCAATATTCTTGCCTGGAGAACCCCACGGACAGAGAAGCCTGGTGGGCTATGGTGGTGGGATCACAAGAATCGGCCTGATTGAAGCAACCGAGTATAAACACACACACACTAAGTCCCTAAATATTTCTTGAATGCATGCTATATGAATAAGAGATGGTTTTCTTTCTAAACAGACTATCCCTGTGAGATCTACCATGACAGAGTAGGAAGCTATGTAAAAACCGAGAAATATAATAAGCATTGTAGGGTATATCTTCCAGGGAAAGCAACAAGGAATTAAAAAAATAATAAATAAAGTCCTATATCACCTGGCAAAAGGTGGAGAGGCTGAAGGTAGAGAGGCAGTTCAAGAGAGTTTTCAGGAAGGTCAAGCCTGAGGTCAGTGTTAGCAGGACTGCTGAACCTGACAAGTGTGAATCTCGCAGTAGATATGAGTCTGGGAAAACGACATAGGGCTGGGAGGTCTGGGCATAGGACCTAGAAATTTCATGCAGGAATTTGAGGGGATGAGGGTTATAGAACAGCCTTAGTGGCAGGAACAAGGTGAGGCTCTCTTTGAGGAACCAGAACATGAAAGCATGAACCAGGGCTTAAGCTACAAGCCATTAGTTATGCCTGCTATTGAATGAAGTGCCTGATTTATGGAAACTGATCAATCAATCAGAAAGTAATTTGAAACAGGATATTATTTAACAGCTAAAATTAGGTAACACAATTTTATTTTAATAAAATACATAGAAATATTCTTTCATCAATCTTTTCATATGGTGCCAAGATATTTCCCCCCCTCTGTGTGCTAGTCTATTGATTTGAATTACATTTTATATTTCAGAGCAGAAAAGGGTTAATTCGGCAAGCCTGGATTGTTCAAAATCTGTACATTCCAAAGAAAGTTTTATCTTCATTATTGACCATTGGCTGGCTCTTGAGAGATAACCCTAAACCCTTGGAATATTGTATTTGACAGGAGCATTTTTATATGCCTGAGGCCTTGGACCAGTCTGTTTTAGTCCTATAAGCACTACATGCTTATATTACTGACCCTCAATAAAACTCTGGATACCAACTCCTGTCTGAGCTCACCACATGGTAACATTTAGTATGTGTCCTCAAGCATCACTGATGGGTGATTGTTCCCATGTTACTGCACTGGGAGGGGACACTTGGAGGTACCATCTAGTTTCTCCTAGACTTTGCCCCATGTAACTTTTCCTTTGTTGATTTTAAACTGTTTCTTTTCTCTGTAATAAATCATAACCATGAAAATGACAGCTTTTCAGAGTCCTTTGGGTCCATCTAGAGAATTATTGAGCCTTCAGGTTGTCTAGGGACCTCTGACACAACTTTTATGAGCCACATCTGAAACTGCAATTCAGATTACAACTTGAACTCAGTCTCAGGACTTCATGAAGCTCAGTTTCTTGATGTCTCATCGCAGAAAGAGTCAGTTAGAGACAAAGCAATAGCTAAGAAGTGGACTTATTTGGAGAGAAATACACTCTACCGATAGGGTGGGGACATCTCAGAAGGCTAGAGGGTCCCACATTTGGGGTGATTACTTTTTATGGGGTGGATAATTTCATAAGTTAATGAGCAGGAGGATTATTCCAACTATTTTGAGGAAGAGGTGGAGATTTCTAGAAATTGGGCCCACTTTTTTTGGTTTTAATGGGCAGCCTTGGAATTATCACAGCACCTGTGTGTTTCATTTAGTAAGCTAATGCATTCAAGTGACCGCATAGTGAGGCTCAAGGTCCACTGAAAATCAAATCTTCTGCCATTTGGACCTAGTTGTTTCTAACCAGTTGTTGTCAATGTCCTATGTTTGTGCGTGCTAAGCTCCCATCGTGTCTGACTCTGTGGCCCTATGGACTAGCCCAGCAGGCTCCTCTTTTCATTGAATTCTCCAGGTAAGAATACTGGAGTGAGTAGCCACTCCCTTCTCCAGGGGATCATCCTGACCCAGGGATGGAACCCAGGTCTCCTGGACTGAGGACAGATTCTTTACCATCTGACCCACCAGGGAAGCCCATCCTATAGTTATGTTGTTCTTTTGCAGGTTGTGCCCTGCCCCCTTCCCTCTTGTTTCATACCCATAATCATTATCTAGATTTCTGGGGTTTGTTTTTGAAGAAGAAGAAAGGGAAATTAATGGCGCTTGAAAGATGGGTGCAAATTTTTACCAAATTTATGATTTTTTAATTAAAGATTCATCTTGCAAAAACATGTATGATGAGTGACACATTGACTTGCAGTGGGCAAGAGGGAGTGGAAATGCAGAAATACTTCTCAAATAACAGCTAGCATTTACCAAACATGTATTATTAGGGCTTCCTAGGTGGCTCAATGATAAAGAGTCTGCCTGCCAATGCAGGAGAAGCAGGAAACAAGGGTTTGATCCCTGGGTAGGGAAGATCCCTTGGAGGAGGAAATGGCAACACACTCCAGTATTCTTGCCTAGAAAATCTCATGGACAGAGGAGCCTGATGGGCTACAGTCCGAGGGGTCACAAAATAGTCGGATGTAACTGAGGACACAAGCATTATTTGCCAAGACTTATTGTATACACTTTATATATTAACTCGCTTAATCTTCAGTTTTGTCATATAAGAAGTGTCTACTTGGATACAATGAGATGAATATCACCAAGCAGGGTAATTCTACTTACCTACTTACAAATAAGAAAGAAAGTTTGAGTTTTTAACTTAGCTTACTAATAGAATATTTTCCCTAAATATACCCTAAATTTATGGATAGTTTGAATCTCCATTTTACTGGGAACTATGGTACTTCTTTATAATTTATATTTGGAGATAAAATTTTATAAAGTGAAAGTTGCTCAGTCCTGTCCAACTCTTTGTGACCCCAATGATTATACACTCTATGAAATTCTCCAGGCCAGAATACTGGAATAGGCAGCCTTTCCCTTCTCCAGTGGATCTTCCCAACCAAGGGATTGAACCCAGGTCTCCCGCATTGAGGCTGAGCCCCAAGGGAAGCCTAAGAATATTGGAGTGGGTAGTTTATCCCTTCTCCAGCAGATCTTCCTGACCCAGGGATCTAACTGGGGTCTCCTGAATTGCAGGTGGATTCTTTGCCAGTCGAACTACCAGGGAAGCCCCCAAATTTGAACTGATGTAAATAACCACAAGTCATTTATTGAGGGAATGTTAATGTAATTTGAGGCCTCTGTTTAAGAATTATGGTTGAAGATATCATCTCACAAGGAGTCTTCATTTTAGCTTTTTGTAGCTTTCTTTTCCAGTACAGGTTTAAAATAGAAGTTGAAATTTTGTGCTTTTTACTCTTCCATAGCTGTGGAATACTAAATGTTACTAGACTTTGTATGAAATGTTCAGGTAAGAGGGTACTGTCTTATCTTGACATGCTTGAAATTTGTTTTATGTAAAACCTTAAACAGTTAATTCACTTCAAAAAGCATATAAGGAATTATTCTGGAATTTAAATTTTGAATGTAAACTTTAGTCAATAAATGAAAATCAACTATTTCTATTTTGACTGATCTTGAAAGGACATATCCATGATACATTTGTCTCCTTTAATAGTATAATTTAAAAATTGGAATTTGTGGAAATATCAAATTTTCAGAAAAAATCAAATTAAATCTTTGAAAGTGAAATGTTAATCATTCAGTCATGTCCAACTCCTTGTGACCCCATGGGCTTAGCTCGCCAAGTTCCTCTGTCTATGGGATTCTCAAGGCAAGAATACTGGCATGGTTAGCCATTCCCTTCTCCAGGTGATAATAAAATCTATAAGTGCCAATAATTTAATATTAACTATTACCATGTTACTATTATTTCTTTGGTATGTTAAAACACTTTAAAATATAAGCATTTTTATATTAATGTGAAAGCTTGAAAATATCTCTCACATTGTATTTAGCATCAAGAACTCATTCTTCATTTTTTCTAATATACAAGAAAACTTACAATAAACATGAGAAATAAGAACTTAAAATATCATATATTATAAACCCTCCCACTGATAAATCATATCACAGTTATACTTCTATTTTCCTTTCTATAATTGTTCATAAAATAAGAAGGGAGGCTCAGCAGTGCTTGAGGAGAGATATAAAAATTGAACATTAATTTTATTCAGATGAGATGATTTGTATGCAAGCTGATCAGCTACAAGTTTATCTCATTACAAGCTCAAGGCTGTAAGCATTTCATCATTTCTTGGGTGCCATTAAGTTTAATAATATGACTGCTTGCATTGTGTGTTAAAAATGTGTGGCTGTTCTGTGATTCTGTATGATGATGAAGTGTTTGTGAATATTTATTACTTCAGTCTTTAGTGCTCTCAACTTTATACTAAATAGCAAAGTTAATTGCTTGTACTGCTCTAATTGCATTGTTTAGAGAATACCATCCTTTCCCTCTTCAGTTGCAGAAATATTAGTAGTATGCAGATTTTTGAAGTGCAATAATTGCCATGTGCAATAATTTGCACCCCAAAATGAAGCACAGTAGGTCCACTTAGTCTCTGGCAGAGTCAATTAGCTCCTTGCCCTTTTCTTTGGTAATGCAAGTTCTGCTGATTTGAAGCAGTTACTGGGATGCTGATTTGCATATGCAATTTGTTTTGAGAAATTTTGATAAGAGCACAAATTTTTTAGTGCCAAAAAGAGGTGTGTTTGCAAAAAGCCTTTGAAAAACATACTGTTTAATTAGCATTCACTCTATTATTCTCTTCCAAATTGGTAGTTCATATGAAATGCTTCAAAATGCATTTCATTGTCATTATTTACTGTTTATTTTATTTATTTACTTATTTTTGCCTTGGTTCTTCAAATGTTTCTCTTCCTTTTTTGTTCTCACTGGAACCCACTAACTATTCTGATTGGAAATAAAGCTCTGAAATCCAGAGATATGAGATTTAGCCTTTAATTTTGTTTCTCAAGTCTTGTCATATAGAGACCATTTTAGTTTTCTATTTGTGCTTCTACATAGTCCAAATAAAGAGTACCCCACCTATATGTTACAATGCAGGCTACTTTCTCCCTAATCACTAATTTCAGTGTAGTCACATGGAATTGTACTAGTGGTTTAAACCTTTAAGCATGAACAATTTCACTCAATATAATCTGCATCTTTTCCCTTTCTCTGTGACTCACTGTGGTTTAGCAATTTCTCTAACTTTGAAGGAAGGCAAAGTTAAATTTCCTTATACAAATATCTTTGATGCCACACTCAAAAGAGACTTATACTTAATCCAGGTACACGCTGTTTAGGCAGAAAGCATTATTCTAAACAATAGGAAAATTGTAGTATTTTAATTTTGTGTGTGTATATTGCTGCTATCTTACCTCTTCTCTTCCCCTTCACCTCATCAAGCCTGACTCCTCAGTATTTAGACCCACCTTTCTCTGGATCCAAGATGACACATACGCACTTCAAGTTGAAAACAAATAAACAGAAATTACAGCAGCATACACACACAGTTCATAATTTCCATGAAGATAAAGAATCCATCTCTACTGTTTAGATGGGCCTAGGCTAAGTCAGTTTGCTGAGAGCTGTGTAGTAGATGTGTAGTAGACTTTTACAGAGTAGAGTTTAAGATAAAATATGCCTGTGAAAACAAGAGAAATAAAGGCAAGTTGATATAACAGTGCATGCAACAATCTGGTAAAAATAATATTAGAATATACAAAGATAGTATCAAGTAAGGTAGATTGTTGTCAAAATCAAAGGTTCTGAATCTCAGTGATAATGACTTTTAAGTTATGCTGGTAACTATTGATGAAGAGAAAGGGATGAAGAGAAGGGGATGAGGTGGCTGGATGGCATCACTGACTCGATGGACATGAGTTTGAGTGAACTCCAGGAGTTGGTGATGGACAGGCCTGGCATGCTGCAATTCATGGTGTCTCAAAGAGTCGGACATGACTGAGCGACTTAACTGAACTCAGTTGATTGATAAGCCAC
This sequence comes from Aepyceros melampus, assembly GCA_006408695.1. NCBI lineage: Eukaryota > Metazoa > Chordata > Mammalia > Artiodactyla > Bovidae > Aepyceros > Aepyceros melampus. The sequence continues at coordinate 58,957 of SJXQ01009590.1, read as the reverse complement.
ACAATTTTTACCCAATGAATAAAATGTGAGTGCAAGCTCAATCACACAGTGTGTCTGGCTCTTTGCAACCCCCTGGACTGTGGCCCACCAGGTTCCTCTGTCCAGGGATCAAACCCATGTCTCTAGCAGCTCCTGCATTGACAGGTGGAAACTTTACCACTGAGGCACCTAGGAAGCTCCCAATGAATAAAATAATGCTATGGAATTCATGGGAAAGAAAGCTTTCAAGGAACTGGAAATTTTATAAATATTCCATGCTTTATATTAATGTAAAAGCTTGAAATGGTCTCTCACACAGTATTAATAGTTAACATCAAGAACTCAGTCTTCATTTTTTCTAATATACACTACAACATGCATTGAAAACCAGAAATAAGAATTTAAAATATCATGTATGCTAGAATGAGAAGGTTGTACAGCTTGCAATATCTACGAGAGATTAAATAGAGTAAAAGAACATGGAGCAGAAGTCAGAAAATAATATTCTCCTTAAAATACTTTAAAAATAACTTCAAAAAACAAATGATAGATATAACTTCTAATTATAAGTACATAAGAGTGAGTCTGAGGTGAGGTGTAGAAATCAGGAAGACTCATGTGAAAACAACAAAAAAATTATATCTTCCCCAGAGAATAGAGTACACATTCTCTACATAATTGAGCAAATTAACCCACTCTAGTACTCTTGCCTGGAAAATCCCATGGATGGAGGAGCCTGGTGGACTACAGTCCATGGGGTCACTAAGAGTCGGACACAACTGAGTGACTTCACTTTTCACCTTCAATATACATTAAAGTGAAAAATAAGATAGAACAGATGGGTTCCTTGAAGCAAATGAGGATATTCATTTTACCTGTGGTCTTCTGGACAGAATAACCTGTAGTCACAAGGAAGTAAAGTACACACCAATATCAAGTCTTCCCTGATAGCTCAGTTGGTAAAGAATCTGCCTGCAATGCACGAGACCCTGGTTCGATTCCTGGGTCTGAAAGATCCACTGGAGAAGGGATAGGCTACCCACTCCAGTATTCTTGGGTTTCCCTTGTGGCTCAGTGGAGAAGGAAATGGCAACCCACTCTAGTACTCTTGCCTGGAAAATTGCTTGGATGGAGGAGTCTGGTAGGCTACAGTTCATGGGGTCGCAAAGAGTCAGACATAACGGAAAGACTTCACTTTTTTTTTTTCTATAATTCCTTTTGGAGAAGGAAATGGCAACCCACCCCATTGTTATTGCCTGGAGAATCCCATGGACAGAGGGGCCTGGTGGGCTACAGTCTATGGGGTTGCAAAGAGTCAGGGACAACTAAGCAACTAACACACACACACAGACACACACACACGCACTTGTGGCTCAGCTGCTAAAGAATCCACCTGCAATGTGAGAGGTTCGATCAATGGGTTGGGAAGATCCCCTGGAGAAGGGAAAGTCTACCCACTCCAGTATTCTGGCCTGGAGAATTCTATGGACTGTATAGTGCATGGGGTGGCAAAGAGTTAGACAGGACTGAGCGACTTTCATTTTCACTTTCACTTCTCCAGTAGAACAGTTGGATTGTACCATGAGTGGCTGATAGGAGAACGCACAGATAACTGTCTCAGGTGTTCAGATCATAAGAATAGGATAATTATTATTCAGATATTACCAACCTGTTGAAATTTGAATGTATTCTTCAATTTCTGATCAGAAGGAACATCTGTAACATACTTCCCACGTCTCAAAGAATTGCTGTGGACTCTTTTTTTATTAATAATTATAATGAAATTTTTCTTAAGCTAAAAGCATTTTTCATGTAAACAATTTTTCATGCCCCACCTAATAGTACAAGCCTATTCTTGAGGCTATGGCTGGCAGTGTGCTGTGACAGTTCTCTGCTGGGATCTAATATTGGATGGGATTTCTTTATTTAGTGAAAGGTATTTACTTAAATTTATTTTTCTCCTATCTCTTGCTGTTTCTCTCTTTAACATATTCATTAATGAGATTCTGTCTTTTTATATACTGTTAATTTTTATTTCTTTTTGTACCAGAGTTTTAATGTGATCAAATAAAAACAGATAATGTGGATAAATTACTACCAAACTTTGAATCCTACTTCACTAATTTTCTGTAATTATTAGATCATTGTCAAATGTAAACATATTTAATTTCCTGACAATAATAATCCATTATGAAATGAAAAAATTGAATTATTCTTCAATTTCTGATCAGAAGGAACATCTGTAACATACTTCCCACGTCTCAAAGAATTGCTGTGGACTCTTTTTTTATTAATAATTATAATGAAATTTTTCTTAAGCTAAAAGCATTTTTCATGTAAACAATTTTTCATGCCCCACCTAATAGTACAAGCCTATTCTTGAGGCTATGGCTGGCAGTGTGCTGTGACAGTTCTCTGCTGGGATCTAATATTGGATGGGATTTCTTTATTTAGTGAAAGGTATTTACTTAAATTTATTTTTCTCCTATCTCTTGCTGTTTCTCTCTTTAACATATTCATTAATGAGATTCTGTCTTTTTATATACTGTTAATTTTTATTTCTTTTTGTACCAGAGTTTTAATGTGATCAAATAAAAACAGATAATGTGGATAAATTACTACCAAACTTTGAATCCTACTTCACTAATTTTCTGTAATTATTAGATCATTGTCAAATGTAAACATATTTAATTTCCTGACAATAATAATCCATTATGAAATGAAAAAATCTATAGGAAGCACCTTCTGGACACTTGATTATCTCGGGAACAGGGATGTTTTCACAACATTAAAATATAATTAGGTCTAGCTTTGGCTAGATTTAGAAGGGCTTGAAAATCTACTCCTCGTAATTAATGTCTAATTGTGGGTAATTATGTTGTTTAGTTTTGTGCACAACCCAATTTATTTATTTATTTTTTTGCACGAGGGCCCAAGCTAATTATACTTTGGCCACAACTGTCAAGGCTATCAACAAATTAAACACTGATTGCTAGGGTTGCTTGATAACGGTCTCCTACCAATTTGCGTAAAGTAACTAGGTTCTTAAACTAGAAAAATCAAGTCTGCATTGAATGTTGGATCTCTCACATCACTTCTAATTAAACACGAATGGCTAGCCAGGCCAGAATTTCATCCAGAATCTAGAAGTGAATATTCATATCTGTTATAGATATCTATTCCTTATAATGTTTAAAATATTTAGAAACTATTTAAATGTTGTAGGGCCTGAAGAGAATTTAGCAATATTTTTCCATTTAAATAGCTTCCTGTTTCTGCAGTTGCTTATGATTTACTTTAAAGTAGTAAAATAGAACCTTTAAGATATTTTTTTCCTTTCTTTTGTTTTCCTGTTAAACAGCTACATGTCACAAGCTGAAACAATGCAAAATGAAAAGCATGCATTGAAAGTTTTTACAGTTTTATTGATTTTTTTTCTCATTAGAAACCTCTTAAAATGAAAATAATTTAAAATCCCTAAGGACTAATTTTACAATATAACCTAAGAGCATTTTTAACTTTCTTGTTATGGAGACAACTTAGATAACTTTCAACACAGGAATTAAAACATAAAATCTCTTGTAAAAACCTTCCTATAACGATAATTACTCTACTCTTGCCTATAGCATCCCATAAAGATATGTCACTGAAAATATGTTACACATTACAGTGGTGATATATAATACTAAGATCCATGATAAAATGAATCTTCAGAGTGAAGGTATTTGGGGTTATAATTCATGGGAACAATAGCTTTTAGTGCTCTACAGTATATCACGAGAGTGGCAACTCAGTGATGAAATACAATACATAATCTCTTTTGTCACATACACCAATTTTTTTTCTGACCTGAAGAGTATTTTGTCTCTATTTTAATGTCATGATTCTTAGCATTGTAGCAAAAGTAGACATAAGCCTTGTACTTGAGGGTATGTAACCAGCAGTGTAATTTCAATTAGAGGAAGCTATCAGCAGTTTCACTGAATATGGGCTTCCTGGTAAAAGAAATATTTCACCTGCTGGAATAAAAGAATATTCATTAGTATGGCCTATGACTGTGTAAACCTATTTAAACAGTAATAACTGTTTAAACCTGAAATGAAAAATTTGAACTCTAAACATCACATGGACCAGATCATCAATAATATGTAAGAAAGTCTAAGGTACATGCAAGATTGTCCCTATTTACACTCCCCTGATGGTCTCATCTGGATGCCTTAGTGTACCTTAGTGACTCCCTCTTCAACTAACCCCGAGGTGGACTTTATTATATTCTTTATTCTTGTCACTGGAATTTACTGAGCATATATTGTGTGCTAGGCATATCCTAGGGGCTGAGGTCACAAAAAAGAAGTCAACATGGTTTGCATTCTGGAAAAGGCTACCATGGGAACAAGCCACCACAAATCACTTACTATCACAAGGGATCCTTGATCTATGATATTCTATCCTTAATTTCTCCTCCCTCCTCCCACTAGTTCCTGCTGCTTTTATGTGCTAGGATCAGCAATACCTACAACATGCCATAATAGTATGATTAGTGATTAAAATTTCTGTTAAGAATACTTTCTATTTCTTCTTTTTCTTCTTAATCTTCTTCCCTTTTTTTTTTCTATATTCTTCTACCCAGGTTTTCAGGGTTTTTTTTTTCTTAATTGGATTATCTTGATTTGTTCTTTGGTTCTCCTCTCTACCAAATTGATGCTGATATAATAAAATAAGATAAAAATCTCAATATCAAAGGAATTCAGCTTGGAGAAAAGAGAAAGCAAAATCAGAATATGTGGAGGCATTTTCTAGCAGACTGTGGTTGGGATTACAGAAATTAGATTTTGATGTGAAATATCTCATTTGATCATGGGTAAGTTTGACAGGCAAATGGTATTGAACCTAATATTGAAGTCTTTCCTCCTTATAGTTATCAATCCATGAAAAGAAGTAGGTGTACATAGGCCCCTTGTTAAATGAGTACAAGGAACCAAAGCTCTTTGGAAACCAAATAATGAGAAACTCCATCTGCAATCTCTCTACGTCTGCTATATTAGCTTGCTTGTCCTCTATGCACACGGCCTTCTTTCCTGCCTTCAGCATCCACTTGATTACCTTAAAGTACTCATGCTCACATCACTTGACTTCTAGGTTAGACAGTGGATCTAATTATCCGCCCTGAACTTTAGTCTTAATTTTTCAGAGAGAATCAACCTGGCATGGCTCAGAAGTTTGTCCCTAGAAGGACTGACGATAACCAGGGGTGCAGATCGTAAAGTTTATGAGGTTTCTTAGAATTCCTGATTCTGCATGTGAGAATTGTTTGGATCCTAGCACAAAACCACCACCCTGAGAAAAATGAATGCTGACTCTCATAAGAAAGAAGGCAAATTCTGATAAACCTTATATTATGGGATAGTACAAAGATTCTTCAGTTTAACTCTCCTTGGTCTAAGAGTTTGGGGATAATTTCCAGGTTGAAGAAGCTACTTAAACCAAGAATAAACTTAGCAGGTATATCTTGCATTTGAATTGTGCTATCTGCATGACTCAAATTATATGCTTTTAGTTATGATATACTCACTGCCTCTGAAATGTAAAAGGCTTTTTTTTTTTCTTATGACTAAAGTGCTAAGCTTGGACATTAGGAATAGTTGATAATTGGTTAAAAGTATTTTATATTTCAGCTTTGAAAAGTACAGGTCATCACAAAAAAGATTATAAAACCTTTTGTGAACATCTAATGGAAAATGTTCAGTTTAAAGCTGGCCCTTAAAATGTTAAGAAAAATTGTCAGTTATAGCTTATAATGGCCATAGTCCTTATTGTTTTACACTCAGACGCATGAAAGGATTTATGAGGTAAAAGGATCATAATCAGTGCCTTAAAATAGAGAAGTCCACCACTTAAATTTTCTAAAGTTTAAATTTATATTTTATCCTTATCTAAGTTATTTTGAGAAAGGATCTGAGCAGCTATTTATATGTCAAACTAAATTGGATTCATTTTACATTATTGATAATTTTTTCTGAGAAAGCTTAAATCTGTTAATTAATTTTGTGTCTGTTCCGCTGCACCCTACACTTCTATAAGGCCTATACTTGCCCAGATTTAAGACTGAAGAAAGATCCCAGAGTCAGCAACAACAACATCAATGTTTAGTGGATGAAGGGGCTTCCCTGTCTGAAGGAAGATCCTGGAGCGACACCCCGCTGTGTGTGGCTAACAAGGTGGCAGTTTTTGCCTGGGGAGGGCAGGGAGGTTGCCAGTTATAGGGAGGAAGGATGTCAGGTTAGCTCATTGGTTACCAGGAAACCAGCTGAGGGGCACACTCCTCACTGTCCCCTTAGATATCACAGTGACTAAAGTTAGACCAGTCATTAGCTGGTTCCTGAGGCAAGCATGTAGCAAGATCAGTCAGCTGAACAGCGCGTGGGTGAGGCAGGCACTGGTCAAACAGGAGGTACAGAGGACAGCCATCTTGGGTGGCCTGACCAGACAGTGTCCTTTCAAGTTTCATCCTTTTAAGAGTTTGATGTGCCTCTTAACTTTCGCTGCCTGCAATAAAGCTTATCAAAAGAATCACTTGTATCTCAGTCTCTGGATTAGTCTGTGGTATTTGCCTGATCTGCACTTCCCTCAGTTCTGCCTCATGTGACTCCCACATGTTTAAGGGACTAACAAGCTGGCTAAAGTATATCCTTCTCGTGGTGAAGGTAGAAGGCAAGATGGCATACCTGAAAGAGCAAGCGCATTCCATGTTTCAGCTTTCATCATACCTTCTACATTCCATTGATCAAAGTGGTTCATGGCTGAGATAAATATTAATGGCACAAAAGAATATCCTCCTCATTTAGAAGTTTGGGGAATTGGGAATATAGAGAAGACATGAATTTTTGCTAAATAATAACTTACCACTTCTGGATGAAAAATTAATATAAAGTATAATGTGTGTGTTTGTATGAATATAGAGATTAGCCATTCCCATTCAACATGTATAATGAGCACTGACTATCAAAAATATTTGCCAGTGGCTCCAAATAATTTTGTGAACAACATAGAACCAAAGACTGCAACTGACCTCATTTGACATTGAATGTTGCTAGCAGGCACCTTAAAGAACACATGTAACATTTCTTAATTATTTTTGTGAGAAATGCTGTATTTAGAAAAAAAACTACTTACAATGGTAGTTAATGAGAGGTCCTAATAAACTCTAAGGAATCAAAAAAGCTTCCTTGAGGAAATGACATTTAACATAACACAAAAGGAGTGAATTAATCAGGGGAAAAAAAAATAAGTTAAAAAAAGAAAACAAGAGTTCCAGGAAAAGTATCATGTATGAAGGTCTTAGGGCAGGAAAAATACCTTAAGGCCAGTGTGGAAATAGAAAGCGTAGAGAGTGTTACAAAATGTTAAATGATGGAGAGGTCAGAGCAAAAAGAATCTTTTGACAATGTTAAACTCTTAGAATTTATTCTACGATCAATGAGAAACCATTAAAGGATTTTAGGCAGAGTTTGGGTGACTTAATCAGATTTGCATTTGTAAAAGGTCATAGTAGCTGCTGGATGAGGAATGGATTAGATCACACTGTAAAATCTTGCAAAATATGAGAGCAGCTGAATTTCTCCCACACGACTGCTAGGATTATAAATATAAAATGCTTTGGAAAATTATTTGGCATTCAAGCTGAAGACATATCTCCAAAGACGTAGTGCTTCTACTGAAGTGTTTGAAGAAATCCCTATAATGTGTATGTCAGAAGACATGTATAGAAATGTTCATTGAAGTGGCATTTATAAATATTAATTCGTTCTTTAATTTTTAAAAAGGAACAACCTCCAAAATTCTGACATTAAAATGTATAAAAAAGTTGTATTATATTTATATACAGTGGAATATTATATAACATTTTTGTATAACATATATGCATATCAGGAATACAATGTTGATTGAAAACGGTGAGTCATAGAACAATACTTACAGTATTTTTGTATAGTTAAGTGCAGGGAAAATAAACAATATATTTTAGAGATACAGACAGATGTTTTAAGGACATGGGAATAAATATTAAAGCTGAAAGTTGGGATAATGGTAATTGCTGAGTGAAGACAAAATTGATAGAATCAGGAAGAAGCACATAGAGGTTTTCTTAAACCAGCTGATAGAGAAATGAGTAATTTAGTATTTTAGCTTTATGCATTTTATAAGCTTTTATAATATCTTACAATTCCCAAATATTTAATAAAATGTATAAAATAGACTATAGAAGGTTCATATGATATAGTGACCATTTTGAAAATTATTGGAATAATCCAGGAGAAATATAGTGAACTACTCTTAGAGTAAAGCAGTGAGATGTAGGACAAGGATGTTGTGAGAGATGGAAAAACAGAATTTTCCTTTGTGACCTTTGCATATACTTGAAAATTTCAACTCTTCCTTCCATTTTCTCCTGCACAGAAATTATCTACTGTCTCTTCATCCCTCTTGATACAAACCAGATTGTTTGGTGGCTGCTAAACTGTATAAAGTATATCTATTCCTGAAACTAATCCAGTAAAACTTTCCACACTGCTCCCTCAAGTTTTAACTTTGAAGCCTTCTCATGCCTATCATTTTTGTTAATAGAATTCTTACAGTAACAATTATCTGGCTGATTTTCTTCCACAATGTGATTACGAGATATATGGAATGGGAGTTGAGATAGATTATATGCAGATGATATCACTTTAATGGCAGAAAGTGAAGAGGAACTAAAGAGCCTTTTGATGAAGGTAAAAGAGGAGAGTGAAAAGCTGGCTTAAAACTCAGCATTCAAAAAATGAATATCATGGTATCTGGTCCTATCACTTCATGACAAATAGATGAGGAAAAAGTAGAAACCGTGTCATATTTCATTTTCTTGGGCTCCCAAATCAATGCAGACAGTGACTGCAGCCACAAAATTAAAAGATGCTCGCTCCTTGGGAGAATAACTATGAAAGAATAACTATGAAAGCAGAGATATCACATTGCTGAGAAAGTTCCATATACTCAAAGTTATGGTTTTTCCAGCAGTCACATAAGGATGAGAGAGGTGTACCATAAAGAAGGCTGAACACCAAAGAATTGATACTTTCAAACTGTGGTGTTGGAGAAGACTGTTGAAAGCCCCTTGGACTACAAAGAAATCAAACCAGTCAGTCCTAAAGGAAATTAACCCTGAATATTCATTGGAAGGAGTGATGCTGAAGCTGAAACTCTAATACTTTGGCCACCTGATAGGAAGAGCTGACTCTGCAAAAAAGCCTAATGCTGGGAAAGACTCAGGGCAAGAGGAGAATGGGGAGACAGAGGATGAGATGGTTGGATGGCATCACTGACTTGATGGCATGAGTTTAAGCAAACTCTGAGAGATGGTGAAGGACAGGGAAGCCTGGAGTGCTGCAGTCCATGGGGTCCCAAAGACTCAGCACAACTTAGCGACCAAACAACAGCAAACTCTTCATTCCGAGGTATATTGAGTTTGAGTTACCTGTGAGACAGCCAAGTGGGAATATTGAGTAGAGTATTAGATATATAGTCTAAAGCTTAGAGGAAAGTCTAAGTTGAAAGTGAAAAAATTGCTACTAGTATTAGCCATCGGAACAGATGAAATTGCCTAGAGAGTAGACAGTGAGAAAAGCATCTAAGGTTAAGTGCTGATGAACTCAACATTTATATGTCAGAGGGAGAAGGAAAAGCTGGCAACTGAAAGCAATGAAGAGGAGCTAGAGGGTATGAGGTAAAACAGAAGAGGATGTTGTCTTAGGTTATGTCTTCAGAAGCTGTCCTTAAGATGCTCTAGTGATTTATCAGAAAAGTGCTCCTGAAGACACTGGTAAGGAAGTAGGAGCAAATGTGCAATTTCAGGCAGTCTCACACTCTCACTTTAGCCTGAATCCTTAGGAAAGACCTAAAGGTGAATTGCTTCTCAGAACTTTTGCCTACTCAATGCAACTAATTTGGACTTTTACACTTCCACGGGGTGTTTGCCAAACTCTGTTCTATGAGGTTTTCGACTCCTGGGTGCTGTTTTGCAAAAGAAGAAAAGTTGCAATTGCCTGCAATTGGCCTCAAAGTATAATTACATATGAGGGAAGTTAGAAGCAAGGATAATAGAAAGGGAATGATGGTATGTGTGTGTGATAGTTGCTCAGTTGTGTCCGACTCTTTGCAATCCTATGGACTGTAGCCCACCAGCTCCTCTGTCCATGGAATTCTACAGAATACTGGAGTGGGTTGCCATTTCCTTCTCCAGGGGATCTTCCCATCTCAGAGATCAAACCTGCATTTCTTATGTCTCCTGCACTTGCGAGGGTATTCTTTACCACTAGTGCCAACTGGGAAGCCCACTAAAATCGTATCAGATATAATTGACCAACTCTTTCAGGTTAGATAATATACGTGTGATTTAACTCCTTGTCTTGTCTCTTTATTGTAATTATCAAATGATAATTTGTTGTTGTTGTTCAGTCGCTCAGTTCTGTCCAATTCTTTGTGACCCCATGAACTGCAGCATGCCAGGCTTACCTGTCCTTCACCATCTCCCAGAGCTTGCTCAAACTCATGTCCATTGGGTCGGTGATGACATCCAAAAAGCTCATCCTCTGTCATCGCCTTTTCCTCTTGCCTTCCATCTTTCCCAGCATCAAGGTGTTTTCTAGTGAGTCAGCTGTTTGCATCAGATGGTCAAAGTATTGGAGTTTCAGAATCACTCCTTCCAATGAATATTCAGAGTGGATTTTTCTTTAGGATTGACGAGTTTGATCTCCTTGCAGTCCAAGGGACTCTCAAGAGTCTTCTCCAACACCACAGTTCAAAAGCATCAATTCTTCACCTCTCAGCCTTCTTTATGGTCCAACTCTCTCATCCATACATGACTACTGGAAAAACTGTAGCCTTGACTATATGGACATTTGTTGGCAAAGTCATGTCTCTGCTTTTTAATATGCTGTCTAAGTTGGCCATAGCTTTTCCTCCAAGGAGCAAGTGTCTTTTAATTTTATGGCTGCAGTCACTGCCTGCAGTGATTTTGGAGCCCAGGAAAATAAAGTCTGCCATGATTTTCATGTCTTGCCATCTATTTGCCATGATGTAATGGGACTGGATTCCATGATCTTCATTTTTGAATGTTGAGTTTTAAGCCAGCATTTTCACTCTCTACTTTTACTTTCATAAAGGTGGTATCATTTGCTTATCTGAGATTATTGATATTGCTCACAGCAGTCTTGATTACAGTTTATATTTCATCCAGTCCAGCATTTCTCATGGTGTACTCTGCATATAAGTTAAATAATCAGGGTGACAATATACACCCTTAATGAACTCCTTTTCCAATTTTGAACCAGTCTGTTTTTCCTTGTTTAGTTCTAACTGTTGCTTCTTGACCTGCAACAGCTTTCTCAGGAGACAGGTAAAGTGTTCCCACTTCTTTAAGAGTTTTCCATAGTTTGTTATGATTGACACAGTGAAAAGCTTTAGTATAGTCAATGAAGCAGAAGTAGATGTTTTTCTGGAATTCTCTTGGTTTTTTATGATCCAACAGATGTTGGCAATTTGATCTCTGAATCCTCTGCCTTTTCTAAATCCAGCTTGAACATCTTGTTCTCTGTTCACATACTGTTGAAGCCTAACTTGGAGAATTTTGAGCATTACTCTGCTAGTATATGAGATGAGTGCAATTGTGCAGTAGTTTGAACATTCTTTGACATTGCCTTTCTTTGGGGTTTGAATGAAAACTGACCTTTTCCAGTCCTGTGGCCACTGCTGAGTTCTCCAAATTTGCTGGCATATTGAGTACAGCACTCTCACAGAATCATCTTTCAGGATTTGAAAGAGTTCAGCTGGAATTCCATCATCTCCCCCAGCTTGCGATGCTTCCTAAGGCCCACTTGACTTTGTACTCCAAGATATCTGGCTCTAGTGAGAGATCACACCATCATGATTATCTGGGTAATTAAGATCTTTGCTGTGTATTTCTTCTGTGTCTTCTTGCCACCTCTTCTTAATATCTTCTGCTTCTGTTAGGTCCATACTGTTTTTGTCCTTTATTGTGCCCATCTTTGCATAAAATGGTCCTTTGGTATCTACAATTTTCTTGACTAGATCTAGAGTTTCATTCTAAATGATAATTATAGATGCCTTTCCTAATCACTCTATCTAAAATTTAATATCTGTCCTCCACATTACTTCCAGCCCATTTTCCCTATCTCCTTACCTTCTTTTTATTTCATAGGAATACAAGTGGCTGACATTAATTGTATCATATACTCCTGGGGATATTAGTTTTGTATCTTCTCTAGTAAAATTAAAGTTCCATGATGACAGAAGTCCCTCTCACTACCACCACCACCAAATACACCCTTTTTTTTAGAGCACTGTTGCTCATCTGCACAGTCACTAAGTGCCGTCCAAACTTTGTGACCCCATAAGTGATAGCCAAGTCTTCTCTGTCCGTGGGATTTTCCAGGTGTGAATACTGGAGTGGGTTGCCATTTCCTTCTCCAGGGGATCTTCTTGACCCAGAGATGGAACCTGGGACTCCTGCATCTGCAGGCAGACTTTACCACTGAGCCACCTGGGAATTCGTTTAGAGCACTACTTGGAATGTAAAGAAGAGTCTTTCATTATTTATGTTTTATGTATTTATTTGTAGGCTGTGCTGGGTCTCTGTTGCTGTGTGGGCCTTTCTCTAGCTGCCGGGAGCAGGGGCCACTCTTTAGCCGCGGTGCACAGGCTTCGCATTGCAGTGGCTTCTCTGTTGCGGAGCACAGGCTCTCTGACACATGGGTTTCAGTAGCTGCAGCACCTGAGCTCAGTTACTCTGGGGCATGTAGGATCTTTCAGGCCCAGGGACTGAACCCATATCTCCTGCATTGGCAGGCTGATTCTTCACCACTGATCACCAGGGAAGCCCTCATTCATTCTTAAATAATTGGATGAAATGACTGATACATTCAGCCAACTTAAGGGGATTATTTTATTGACTCTGTTTTCTTTTCTTTTTTTTTTTAAATTTATTATTATCTTATTTTGAAACAATGTGCAGCTTGCGGGATCTTTGTTCCCTAACCAGGGGTAAAACCGATGCCCTTGGCAATGAAAGTGGGAAGTCCTTCTGACACTGGGCTGCTAGGGAATTCCCTATTTTCATGCTAAGCAATACTGTTTGCAAAATCTCTTTCTCTTTGTATATTAAAAATCTATAAAAAATTAACCCACAATTTATTCCCAATCATAATAGAAATCCTTGAATTATTCTGAAAAATCTAGAGCTATAATTTTGGTCCCAATGAATAAAATTACTATCTTCTGTAACCGTTCTTCAGTTAGAACATATACCTAAGCCAGATAGTCACAGTAAAGATTCCTTGAGCATTTCAGTTCAGTTCAGTTGCTCAGTCATCCAACTCTTTGCGACCCCATGAATCGCAGCACACCAGGCCTCCCTGTCCATCACCAACTCCCGGAGTTCACTCAGAGTCGAGCCCATCAAGTCAGTGATGCCATCCAGCCATCTCATCCTCGGTGGTCCCCTTCTCCTCCTGCTCCCAGTCCCTCCCAGCATCAGGGTCTTTTCCAATGAGTCAACTATTTGCATGAGGTGGCCAAATTACTGGAGTTTCAGCTTTAGCATCATTCCTTCCAAAGAAATCCCAGGGCTGATCTCCTTCAGAATGGACAGGTTGGATCTCCTTGCAGTCCAAGGGACTCTCAGGAGTCTTCTCCAACACCACAGTTCAAAAGCATCAATTCTTCAGTGCTCAGCCTTCTTCACAGTCCAACTCTCACATCCATACATGACCACAGGAAAAACCATAGCCTTGACTAGACGGACCTTAGTCGGCAAAGCAATGTCTCTGCTTTTGAATATGCTATCTAGGTTGGTCATAACTTTTCTTCCAAGGAGTAAGTGTCTTTTAATTTCATGGCTGCAGTCACCATCTGCAGTGATTTTGGAGCCCAGAAAAATAAGGTCTGACACTGTTTCTACTGTTTTCGCGTCTATGTCCCATGAAGTGATGGGACCAGATGCCATGATCTTCATTTTCTGAATGTTGAGCTTTAAGCCAACTTTTTCACTGTCCTCTTTTAGTTTCATTAAGAGACTTTTTAGTTCCTCTTCACTTTCTGCCATAAGGGTGGTGTCATCTGCATATCTGAAGTTATTGATATTTCTCCTGTCAATCTTGATTCCAGCTTATGTTTCTTCCAGTCCAAAGTTTCTCATGATGTACTCTGCATATAAGTTAAATAAGCAGGGTGACAATATACAGCCTTGATGTACTCCTTTTCCTATTTGGAACCAGTCTGTTGTTCCATGTCCAGTTCTAACTGTTGCTTCCTGACCTGCATACAGATTTCTCAAGAGGCAGGTCAGGTGGTCTGGTNTATGTTTCTTCCAGTCCAAAGTTTCTCATGATGTACTCTGCATATAAGTTAAATAAGCAGGGTGACAATATACAGCCTTGATGTACTCCTTTTCCTATTTGGAACCAGTCTGTTGTTCCATGTCCAGTTCTAACTGTTGCTTCCTGACCTGCATACAGATTTCTCAAGAGACAGGTTAGGTGGTCTGGTTTTCCCATCTCTTTCAGAATTTTCCACATTTTCTTGTGATCCACACAGTCAAAGGCTTTGGCATAGTCAATAAAGCAGAAATAGATGTTTTTCTGGAACTCTCCTTGCTTTTTCCATGATCCAGCGGATGTTGGCAATTTGATCTCTGGTTCCTCTGCCTTTTCTAAAACCAGCTTGAACATCAGGAAGTTCACGGTTCACATATTGCTGAAGCCTGGCTTGGAGAATTTTGAGCATTACTTTACTAGCATGTGAGATGAGTGCAGTTGTGTGGTAGTTTGAGCATTCTTTAGCATTGCCTTTCTTTGGGATTGGAATGAAAACTGACCTTTTCCAGTCCTGTGGCCACTGCTGAGTTTTGCAGATTTGCTGGCATATTGAGTGCAGCACTTTCACAGCACCATCTTTCAGGATTTGAAAGAGCTCAACTGGAATGCCATCACCTCCACTAGCTTTGTTCGTAGTGATGCTTTCTAAGGCCCACTTGACTTCACATTCCAGGATGTCTGGCTCTAGATGAATGATCACTTGACAATTTGTGTCCAGATTCCAAAGTCAGTTTAGCAATTATATACTTAGGATTAATGTATTGATAGATTGCCTCAGTCTGAAATTCATTCATTCTTTCCTGGTAAATTAGATTTCTATATGATATTAAGGTGCTGCTAGATCAAAGACAGTATAGACGTTATTCTATAAAGGCCAGATTCTGATCAGTCTCACTTTGGGGCACATAGTTTAGGGACAATATATAAACACTCAATGTGCTTTTGTAATTATTACACACACACTCAAATAGATCTGAAGAAGACTGAGTCCAGGTGTAGTTCATAACTTTTATTTTTTAATCTTTCCATCATTAGTTTCCTTTTTTTTTAAATAACACTATCTCAATATCTGTCCTTTTTTAATTACACTTGTCAACCTTTTCATGCAGCCTTACAAATAAGGTCATGCACACATTCTCCTTTGATGATCACATGGCTATCTCTCTCCAGAACTTGGATTTTGAACTGAAAAACATTTAAACAAAAATATCAGGAACTGATTCTTAGTAATGGAGCTGTCCTGATCAGAACCATTAGTTCCTCCTATCATGATACCATAAACATTTTGGATCCTGCCCTTCTTGATCTTCAGTCTTTCCTAGGATTCTAAGTCCTTGTAAAAAAATCATGTTATGTTTTATTAACTCAAAGCTTATTTCCTTTACTTAGAGAATCACAAATGCAAAGGCCCTATTTATGATTCTTTTAGTGCCCACAACTTGAGGAACATATATGTGATCTGGAAAAAAAAAGGAAATAAAAGTGTAGTTTCGTGGCATTACCTAAGTCCTATTTATTACTTTCTAGAATTTGTATTGTTAATGGGCTTTAAAAACATTCAGTTATCCAAAGATATCCAGCAGATTTGTCCTGGATGATCTGAGAAGCCGTGAATGATAACTCACATGTAATAAAAGTTTCTTTTCTAAATTCAGCTGAAATACCTCATTCTAGGCAAGTATGTTATTAAATCTTTTCATATGACAAACGACTTTCTCTTAGCCTCTCTTTCCCTCTTCACTGTCCATCATCTTAGCCTTGGAGATCAGTGCTCTACTCCTTTGAATGCATTAGTCATTCATGAATAATGACATAAAAGCTTTGTGATCCTCTGAAAAGGGAATCCTTTATTATACTTTTCTAACAACCATTAATATCTATAACACTCAGCGGTTTTCTAATTTTCTTTTATAAAAGAGCAAGCTGTAACTACATGACAAAATGGCATGGAGTCCAAAATTATTACCAGTTTCAATAGTGAAAGTAAGAGAGCAAAAAAATAGAAAAATGAGCTATACTGTCATCAGATATAAGAAACCTTTGATTTAAAAAATATAAAACAATGTTTTGGAAGTAAGGAGATTATTCAATTTATAACAATTAATTACAACAAAAAGAACACTATATTTAAAAAGGATTTGTCAATATTTTCCATCCAAATCTTGTGAGGATTCTACAAGAAATTAAAAACTTTAAGTTTATCATAGCTAAAATTTTGAAGTATACATATTAACAAAGTTATATTTTTTCATAAAAGTGTTGACAATGGAATAAAATTACTAGTCAATAAAATATATTTTTTGTAATTATATTTGTTGGTAATTTCAGCAAGAATATTATGAAATAAAATAATATTTGAATCTAAGTGAGAGGCTATCATAATTGAAAACAAAAATGGTAACAGTTGTGGGAGTGTTATAATCACTTATACCATAATTAAGACTACTTTATCTGTTTATGTGTTGCTCTCCTTTCTTGAATTTAAGAAAAATAGAAAATTCAAACACAGTACCTATATTGTTTCATGTTTCTCTTAGATATTTAAAGTTAAATTGGGAATAAAATCTTTTAGTTTGGAGTAAAATCTAGATTTAAGAGCTAAATTGCATACCATTAAGTTCTCCATCATATGTGTTACTCTATTTTTGTTTTTTCCTAATTGAATTGAATCTTTCAAGATAGCCAGGGCAATACCAAAATAAAATTTCAGATTTTTCTCTACNAGTCAAGACTATAGTTTTTCCTGTGGTCATGTATGGATGTGAAAGTTGGACTGTGAAGGAAGTTGAGCACTGAAGAATTGATGCTTTTGAACTGTGGTGTTGAAGAAGACTCTTGAGAGTCCCTTGGATTGCAAGGAGTTCCAAGCAGTCCATTCTGAAAGAGATCAACCCTGGGATTTCTTTGGAAGGAATGATGCTAAAGCTGAAGCTCCAGTAATTTGGCCACCTCATGCGAAGAGTTGACTCATTGGAAAAGACCCTGATGCTGGGAGGGATTGGGGGCAGGAGGAGAAGGGGACGACCGAGGATGAGATGGCTGGATGGCATCATGGACTCAATGGCCGTGAGTCTGAGTGAACTCCGGGAGTTGGTGATGGACAGGGAGGCCTGGCGTGCTGCGATTCATGGGGTCGCAAAGAGTCGGACGGACTGAGCGACAACTGCACTATTCTCTAACACATTATTTGAGGCTTCCCAGGTGGCGCTCGCGGTGGAGAACCCTCCTGACAATGCAGTAGTCGTAAGAGATGCGGTTTCAATCCCTGGTCAGGAAGAGCCCTTGGAGGAGTGAATGGCAACCCACTGCGATGTTGCTGCCTGGAGATTCCCGTGGACAGAGGAGCCTGGTGAGCTATAGTCCATAGCGTCACAAAGAGTTGAATATTATAAAGGTCAAGAAAGGAAAAGTGGGAAGGGTTACTTTCTGGTTAAACTTCATTAATTCAAGAACAAGAATGGATGAGACCCAAAGGCACCATGAATTTGGGAGCTTTTATTTTGTCTATAAAATTCTTCCCTGAGTACGATGTGACAGCTTAGATTTACCAAATGCAACATCATATTTATTTTTTAATAAATATAGTTGTCTATATCTAATGAACATAGGGGCAATTCTGTTTATTATTACTCCATTATCTGATGTATGCTTCAGAGGTGCTGGATAAATTCTGATTTGTCATTCAACCTTCTGCTACATACAAAAAAAGCACCGCCATACCCAGCTTCATCCTTCCAAGTAGGTAGTTAATGAGTTTTGATTAGAATTCAACCTACATTCCCAGGAAGAATATTTGCCACACAAATAGAGAGTTGTGGGTTGTGTAAGTATATTCCTCATTCTGGTCACATCTATTCATTCTCTTTCATGGAAATTTCATCAAGTATGTAGCGTATATATATATATATATATACGTATATATATATATATATATATCATCTTTTCCCAGTTCTTAGAAACAATACAATTTTTTTTTTCAAAAACTTAAAGAGAATAGAAATGGTCCCAAAGATGGCCCCTTTCAAACATGTACCATAAATGTGCTCCGTCACTCCCAAAGGGACATTTGTTTCAGCATTATGTCTTCTCTGTGCCTGGTAAAGATATTACACTAAGGGGAATATATTAGATTTACTGTACGGCCCTGTCTCTGTGCCAGGTAGAAACTGAGTTTCCAAAATTTATCCTAGTGCCTGGTAACTTCTTTCAGCTTTCTGAATAGCGTATCTGCTATAGGACCACAGAGGCTACTATTTTCAGTAAGTAACAAAATGATATGCAGTCCAAACTTTATGAGCCAAATCTGTTCTGCTGCTATTGCTGTTGCTAAGTCGCTTCAGTCGTGTCCAACTCTGTGCGACCCCATAGATGGCAGCCCACCAGGCCCCGCCGCCCTTGGGATCGTTAACATTTCCCCCATAAATTAAGATTGTTTTGTGATCTTTGTCAGGATAAGACTGATTTCTCAGCCATGCTGTTGCTTCCTGAGATAGGAAATAATTTATAAAAATCCTTCATGCTCCACATTTCTTTCATTATTTTTACTTTCATCAATAGTTTCTCAAATTTCTTTAGAATGTGAAATATCCCTTTCATTAACTCACAATGTTTTTATGGCTTCTCTACTTTCTAAATGTGGGTAGTAACTCAAAAAAGAATTTAGGGGAAATAATATTAATATGACTTTTATTTCACTCTATCACAACTATCCTTGGATTAAATAAATAAAATTTGCCTGTGAATGGGCTATCTAGTAATTTTCCCTTTCTCTGAAGTTTTAGAAACAAACTGATGGAAGTATTTCAAAAATGTCTTAAGCCTCACAGATTTAACAAAGTAATTTAACAAGATAGGATGATAATTTAACAAAGAATTACCTTGAGGGCACCTGATTTGCCTTTTTTCAGCCCACATAGCTGAGCCTAGTGTAGAGTGGCTGCGGTGGTTTAGTCGCTAAGTCATGTCTGACTGTTGCGACTCCATGGACTGTAGCCTGCCAGGCCCTTCTGTCCACAGAGCCAGGCTCTTCTGTCCATGGAATTATCCGGGCAAGAATACAGGAGTGGGTTGCCATTTCCTTCTGCAGGGGATCTTCTTGACCAAGGATTGAACCTGGGTCTCTCGCATTGCATGCAAATTGGTTTTTACCATTTTAGCCACCAGGGAAGCTCCTGGTGAGATCTTTCTGGGTAGTTTCTTCAAAATATATTTTTATGCAACTATCAAGTCATTATGAATCTTACTTTCTTTTTGCAATTAAAACATGTAGAAATAAAAATGTATTTTTGTTGACACAAATTTTACAACTTTCGATGCTGTATTGTGTCTGATTTACCTTGGGCTGATTTTAATCTAAAAGTTTCACAGAAAGTCACTACATTTTTCCTCCGGATAAAGTGAGGATATAAAATAGTCTAGTCTAAATCATTGTCTCATTTCTCTTTGCATATTTCAAGATCATAACAGGATATTTTACCATCACTTCAGGTACTTTGAGATATCAGTGCTGAAAAATCAAGAGTTTTCTCATTATTAATTATTACTAAAATTCATTCAAACAGAGTAATGTTTAGAGTATACTAAAGGCAACATATACTTTGGGATATATGTATACCTCATATGAAGAAACAACTCATTGGAAAAGACCCTGATGCTGGGAAAGATTGCAGGCAAAGGAGAAGAGGGTGTCAGAGAATCAGATGGTTAGATAGCATCGCTGAATCAGGGGCATGAATTCGAGCGAACTCTGGGAGATTGTGAAGGACAGGGAAGCCCGACTTACTGCAGTACATGGGATCACAGAGTCGCACACGTCGTAGTGACTGACAACAACGAAATACATAATTGTGTGAGAGACACAAGTGGCAGACTGATTTTCCTTTCACTACTATGTTCCATTCAGTATTGATATATTGGGTGATTTTTTCAGTAATTGGACACATACAACTGTTTTACTGCTATAATTATGATGAAATCATTTCAAAATAAGAACACAACCATTTTTTTCAAATTTGCACACAAATATACATACACATGCACACACACACACACACACACACTGAAGGAACTTTTAACTATTTTTGTTTATTCCTGTTTATTGTTCAGTTTGTTCCACTTTTATACACTTTATAGCATCTCCTGGCAGATTAATTGGAAGCTTAATGGAACCACTTCCATCTGAGTAGATCAGCTTGCAGTGTTTATATTTCTGTAGTTAATGTTTACTTTCTTAATTTATGTAATTAACTTAGATGAAATGCTTGCATGCTACTTTAGAGATCTTATGACTTAATTAATTATTTAATTACTTATAATTCAGATAAGATGAAAAGTGCCATAAAAAATTTAAACACTTCGATTATAACAACTGCTTGCATAGTTGTAATTATAAAAAAAGTACTAGAAAATATGAAGTTGTCACATAAAAATATAGAAAACAGAGTACAATAATAGTAATGACAAAAGAATATTAAATTTTACATCTCAGGATATCAAAAGAAAAATGGCAGAAAAAAGTGATTGTGTTTCTATAGTGCCTGAGTAAATGCCTAAGTTTTTCTTTATTTTTACATAAAAAGAGTAAAGTGTATATTTTGGCTGATAAAAAGCATTCAGTTAAAAAACAAATGCATTTCATTAACTCTTCATGATTCACAATGTATAAACTTGAGTTTCCAAATTATTGCAATTATATTGCATTTTGGGAAACATGATATTGATTTTTCTAATAGCTATGAACAATGGCATGTTATCTCAACATTTTCTAATTATAATAGCAACTGCAGTTTAAAGATTGTAGCTATTTTGCCAAAATTTTAATTATTTCTGAGCAATTTCAATAAAATCTGCCAACAAAGAATTAAAAAATAATGTATTCATGCTAGTGTCTTACATGCCTCAATGCATTATTCATTTTTTGAACAGGAAGTTTATAATCACAATTTTAAAATATTATTAAAATTAATAATTCTCATAAACTTCAAGGGAAAATTATGTTCCAAAGATATGGGTGGCTTCATTAAGTGAAATCAATTGTTTATAGAAACATAGAAGGTTAAAATGTAACCTACTTTTAACAAATAATTATTCCTTGTTACAACCATATAACCTATTGTCTCTATTTTAGTTTTTTTGGTAAAGAAAACAATTGAGTGTTTTTCCAAAATGCCCTCCCCTTCATTACAATAATTCTATTTCACAGGAAAAAGAAATCTCTCTTTCCACAAGATTGTCATATCTTGGTAGTTTTACTCTGATAAAGAATTGCAACTTTCCATTTGGGTGGCTGTAGTTTGCCTTCTGCTTGCAGTTTGTAATTTTGTGGTATGTTAAAATCATAGGTAAGTCAGAATCACTCTAGACAGCTGTTCAACCCTCTTCCCCTACTGGGAACATTATGATAGATTAGCCATCAGCACAGATTCCTGTAGTTCAAGGCACCATTCTGCCCATGATGCCTTCCCGCCTGCATTGGGGTAATTAAGTCCACCTTATATCTGACAGATAAGTAGCACCACATGATAACTAGGGAGACCAAAGCAGAGGAGGAAAAGCCAGTGAAAAACACACTTATTAGATTGACTGCCACCCTAGGTAAATGAGATGAGGTCCACAGGGACCTTCTGATGAGCCAAATATAATGAAATCTCAAAAGACAGTAAAAAAAAAAATGCATTTGGGGTTTCTATTTTTATACTCCAGAGAGAAATTAACTGTTTAAAGACTCTCTGATGTTGTCTACAGGATTTCTTATATTTCTATTATTCTTGAAAAGGAGATTCCACTGTGGTCATACAAAATGGTTTTATGATAAATGCTCCAAGTAACCCTTATTGTCTTGCATTTCAAGTACTAATCTAACATTCTACACTGGACCACAATGAAGCTTTAGTCTCTCAGTCGAACTCCTTTAATTAATGGCACCAGATACATGCCATAGTGCAATTTTTAATAGTGAATAAAGTGAGACAATGATAGGGTCTCAGAGTTTTAGTAAATAATTTACTTTTTGCATTCCTGGATCACATTATTCTTAATCTCATTATACCTATTTTTTATCCATTAAATACAGATATTTCTAAATTGACATCCTCAGCATTCTCTCTTTTACTTATATTATATTTGGGGGCAAATTCATCAACTTCCTTGTCTTTATCTTATATATTTTACAGATACATGCTAAATTCATATCTCACCCTTCTATTGAATACTGGTATCCAGAAAAAATTACTGTAATGTCACTTATTCCCCAAATCTTTAGATTGCTACCATGGACATTCCTGATTTTTTTCTGGTTATATCATTTTTTCCATAAAACAGGAGTGTTAGCAAGCACTAAAATGGATGAATTCTGTAAGGTTATCTATCTTGGAGTGGGCTCAAAGAGATTTATAATGTCTTTTTATCCCCAACTACTGTCATAAATCTCAGTGGCTTTCTTGAAAGGAAACATCACAATATTTCCTTAGGGTAGATAGACTTCAAAACTTCTACTAGTATCTTTAAAACTGTGATAAAAGAAGGTGAAGAAGAAGTGCAGTTGGAAGGAGAGAAATTAAAAAGTAGACTTTTAAGGTCAGAAATCTACGAAAATTAAGAAGCAACAGTTAGAACTAGACATGGAACCACTGACTGGTTCTAAATTGGGAAAGGAATACATCAAGGGCGTATTTTGTCACTCTGATTGTTTAACTTATATGCAGAGTACATCATGCAAACTTCCAGGCTGGATGAAGCACAAGCTGGAATCAAGATTGATGGGAGAAATATCAATAACCTCAGATATGTAGATAACACCACCCTTTGGCAGAAAGTGAGGAACTAAAGAGCTTCTTGATGAAAGTGAAAGAGGAGGGTGAAAAAGTTGACTTAAAATGCAACATTCAGAAAACTAAGATCATGGCATCTTGTCCCATCACTTCATGACAAATAGATGGGGAAACAGTGGAAACAGTGACAGACTTTATTTGGGGGGATTCCAAAATCGCTGCAG
The DNA here is from genome assembly GCA_006408695.1 of Aepyceros melampus. Classification (NCBI taxonomy): domain Eukaryota; kingdom Metazoa; phylum Chordata; class Mammalia; order Artiodactyla; family Bovidae; genus Aepyceros; species Aepyceros melampus. The sequence continues at coordinate 35,563 of SJXQ01009590.1, read as the reverse complement.
ATGGTGACTGCAGCCATGAAATTAAAAGACGCTTGCTCCTTGGAAGAAAAATTATGACCAACCTAGACAGCATATTAAAAAGCAGAGACATTACTTTGACAACAAAGGTCCATCTAGTCAAAGCTATGGTTTTTCCAGTAGTCAAATGCTTTTGAACTGTGGTGTTGGAGAACACTCTTGAGAGTCCCTTGGACTGCAAGGAGATCCAACCAGTCCATCCTAAAGATCAGTCCTGAATATTCATTGGAAAGAATGATTCTGAAGTTAAAACTCCAATACTTTGGCCACTAATGTGAAGAACTGACTCATTAGAAAAGACCCTGATTCTGGGAAAGATTGAAGGAGGGAGGAGAAGGGGATGACAGAGGATGAGATGGCTGGATGGTATCACTGACTCAAGGCACATGAGTTTGAGTATGCTCTGGGAATTGGTGATGGTTAGGGAAGCCTGGTGTGCTGCAGTCCATGGGGTTGCAAAGAGTCAGACATGACTGAGCAAATGAACTGAACTGAAAGTCATAAAGATAAGGGTTCAAGTCTTAGCTCTATCTAAAACCAGCTCTTTTGCCTTGGGCACCTAAGAGAATGATGACAAAATTATTTCTATATTTACAAATATGCCAAAAATAAAATGGATAGGAATTACTATGAAAGTTACAGATAATAGATTTGAAGCATTTAACATAGTTTGTGAAAAAAATTGTAGATGCAGGAAAGGAGGCACAGTGAGATGTATTAGTAAAAACTACAAAAAATAAACTGTGTAGGAAACTGAACCCATAAAGAGAGTTAAAGACATAATTAGGCAAACACCTTGGGAAAAGTCTTGGAGAAAAATGGGTAGATTCAGCGTAGATAGAGAAAATCTAACTGAGGAGTGAAGCAACCCACAGGCATGTTCGATTTTACACTACTAAAATCCCTGTTGTATTTTAAATGGTGAAAGTATGCTGTTTCATTTTCTCTTGAGATTCAGCTTTGAGTTTGCGGAGACAGTTCACATGTCTCTTACTTTGCTGGGCATTTTTTAATCCATTATCTGAACTAACGAGGATGTGTTTCTCCAACTGTGACAGATAGATCTTACTAGAAATAGGACGATTAGACTAGTCTAGGTTACTTAGTTTATTGATGAGCAGTTGTTTTTGCCCCTGGATGCGGACAACATGAAACCTGAAACCTGGTTTCCGTTCTAGTTCAGTGTTCCTTCTGCTCCATCTTCTTGCATTTTTCGTCTTTGCACAATGCCCAGCACTTCCAGAGTTAAATAACAACTACACTGCTGTCTTGGCTTTCATGCTGTACTTATCACATTTTAGTTTTGAGCTCTCTTTTTCACCTTTATTCTTTTCCATAATATTTCTTCCATCTTATCTAAAAGTTTGCATCTTCAAATGTAAATTTTAGTGTGGGGGGAAAAAAACAAAAAACAACAACCTATAAGCCTGTAACTCTCCTTTATCCAAAAGAACAACTTTCTTTTGAGTACTTGTAATTAATAATCAACTTGGACAGCAAAGGGAATATTGCACAATACCTAGAGTCTGTGCCCATAGTACCTCTGCTTCAATATTGCTTAAGTCAATCTAGAAAAATGATCATCCTTAAGAGTTCTTTCTTGTAATTTCTTCTGAAAGCACTTAGGAGTTTATTTTACCTTGCTTCTGAATTTAAATTTTCTAAAAAATTAGTTTATTTTACTGAATAATACCTGAATAAGTATGTAATGAATTTGCTTAGCTGCTAACCAGAGTTAAATATTTACCACACTTTGGCAATTACCATTAATTTCATTGGAAGCCAGGATCTCACTGTACAAGTCCAGATTATTGCAATGGTTTTGATTCTCTTGTTTCCAACCTCATCCTTCTCAGTTCTATTTGTATACTTCTGGATGAATGATTATAAAGCAAAACGTAATGTGTTTCCACTGGCTCCTTTTTTTCCTCCCCAGTATCTCTGTAATTGAAACCCTTTCATAATCATTTCTTTTAGTCAACTTTCTCTTTATATTTCTCTATATGATGTTCCATGATGCTTTGTTTCAAAAAGATTCATCTCTTTATTATCATTCTCACATGTCACTTTCAATCCTTTGTCACACTGTTACTCTGTCTCCTTCTGTCTGGGGAGACACATCTGGTCCGTGAACTATTTAATGGCTACTACAGCCCACAGTCATCTCCCTAATTGTTAATGGTTTGTCACTTATGTCTTCTTTATGACTCAGCTTTAATCCTTGGTTGGTCTTTATTTCATGCATGTTCATTTGCTACGAATAAATAGTATGTAACAGAAACCATGTAAGATGTTTGTGTGTGTGGTGTGTGTGTTTGTCTTCAGTTTTTTGCACAGTAGAATGCATCAATAGATGTTTAATAAATATGTTTGGCTAACTAATCAATTTTATCCTTTCCTGAAAATGTGAACAAGGACAGAGTTAGCACTGTCACTGCTGATCTTTTTCAGGATGCTATGAATATTTTTTAACTATTTCTATAAAGAAAAATGGACTCTTCAAGGACATTTAGTACACCTATAAGATTAAATGTAACAACAACAATAAAATGCTGGAAATTGGGAACCAAGAAGAAAGATTACATAGTGCCACTTAGGGAATACTGAAATGTCAAATACCCTTTCAAGGTGATAGAGATTTTAACTAGAGAACTAAATGTTGCTATAAACCTGAAGCTCACTACACCTTTAGCCCTAATCACAAGACTTTCCATGCATGAATAATATGTAGATGATATGAATCACAGTTTTCATCAATTCTTTGTATTTAGACAATATGCTTCAAAGTGTGGCTTCTACTTACATGCATATGTACACTTGTACAGTATATACATGTACATATATATTTGGCATTTTGTATCTACAGCATTTTCTAGTACTTATATTTTTCAAATAATTGCATTACTAAAATGACTGGTAATACACTTTCAGCCCCAGGTGGCTCTATTTTCCATTTAGAAGTGATTACAGAAAGATTGAAAAGATATTTTGCATTCCATTTGTGGTTGTCTTTTATTGAACTTGGTTAATATAACATGCTTCTGTGATTTTAGGTTTTTAAAGTAAGTGCAGTCCCCTTGGAGGTGTTTGTGCATAAGTGTGGGTGAAAAATACATAGCCATTCTAGTTAAGCTTTCAAATAATGGCTTTAGGAAATGTTTGAAATTGAGGCTTAGGTTATAGTCTTTTCTCAAATGTGCAGACATAACTCCCACTAATCTTACAGGGAATTAGACACATTCTGGTGGCTCAGATGGTAAAGCGTCTACCTATAATGTGGGAGACCTGGGTTCAATCCCTGGGTCAGGAAGATCTCCTGGAGAAGCAAATGGCAACCACTTCAATACTGTTGCCTGGAAAATCCCATGGATGGAGGAGCCTGATAAACTAGAGTCCATAGGATCGCAAAGAGTCAGACAGTCACTTAATGAAGCGACTTCACTTCACTTACAAGAAAGAGTAATCTTAAATTCTTTGGTACAAAGATTCTTTTAAATCCCTCTTTCTAAAATAATTAAATAGAACAAAATTAAAATGTATTTGTTTTTTCTGTGGAAAAATCTAGAAATTAAATCTGACTTTATATATCTTCAAATGTAAAGGACTTATTCTAGAATCTTGTGCTACATATACAGATTAACACTGACATTATTTTGCAAATACACAAGAAGAGCAAGATTTGATTTCAGTTGCAGAGCCACAAATAGCAAACCTTCTTACATGATTACAAAATCCTGACAAATAATTGATAAACTGCCTAAAAATCTCTGTCTTCATTTCCTTCAGTCCTAAGGACATTAATTTCTAGGTAGTATACTGATACATTTATATTTTTATACCTGCATAATAATGTCTCTTGTGCAGTGTAGGAACATTGCTTTTCATACATAAAGTTAGTCTCCCTAAAGTGCCAGAAACTTTATATACTTTAAAAATTATAACAATTACTTTGACATTTTACCAAATTTATAGAATAAATTTCTATTTTTTAAAGTATCATGATACCTATACATTTTTGCTCTTTTTTAAAGTATTTGTTTGGTTGGTTGGTTGTGTCAGGTTTTAGTTGCAGGATTCAGGATCTTTTGTTGCAGTATGAGGGCTTTCTAGTTGTGGTGTGCAGACTCCAGAGCATGTGGGCTCTGCAGTTGCCATTCATGGCCTTAGTTGCCCCATGGCATGTGGGATCTTAGTTCCCTGACCAGGGATCAAAGCCACATCTCTTGCATTGGAAGGCAGATTTTTTAACCACTGGACCACAGTGAAGTCACTGACACTTATATATTTAAATGAAATGAAAATACTGCATTTCAAATACCTGAAAAATGACTATCTTTAGTATCTTTAAACCTTAAAGAAATTTGGATTAAAAAATAAAAAAAACAATAGTTTCACTATGGAAAGACTACATATTTCAAATTCATAGTAGGCCAGGAGAACCATGACTTTAACTGAATCCTGTAAGTCCTGTAAATGATTTTTAGAACTCTTTAAACATTTTAAATCTTTCATGAGCATCGTTTTTGTCACAAGTAGAGTGATAAAATATTTTTAGATTAAAGTTTTATTAAAACTGAGAAAATAAACTCTAAGGTTTAGGGATTATGTTGTGCATGCTGAGTTGCTTCAGTCCTGTCTGACTCTTTGTGAGCCTGCCAGGCTCCTCTGTCCAGGGGACTCTCCAGGTTATGTTGTAGAAAATTTTATTTGTTGGAATTTCCTTTAATATTTAATGTCCTAAAAAATAGTTAAATTTTAAAAATTAATTTTATGTTTTAAGAAGACGGTTTCACAATCAAATGTAAATACAATTGAAAAGTTAACAGGGCATCATTTACTAAACTTTTGATTTCTCCTATTTTTCTTTTTTAATTGAAGTATAGTTGAAGATTATATTAGTTTCAGGCATATTTGATATTTTTATAGATTATACTCCATTGTTGTTATTGTCAGTCCCTAAGTCGTGTCCAACACTTGGAGACCCCATGGACTGCACCATGCCAGGCTTCCTAGTCCATCACCAACTCCCAGGGCTTATTCAAATTAATGTTCATAAGTTGGTGATGCCATCCAACCATCTCATCCTCTGTCATCCCCTTCTCCTCCTGTGTTCAATCTTTCCCAGCATCAGGGTCTTTTCCAATGAGTCAGTTCTTCTCATCAGGTGGCCAAAGTATTGAAGCTTCAGCCCTTCTAATGAATATTCAGGACTTATTTTCCTTAAGACTGACTGGTTTGTTCTCCTTGCTGTCTAAAGGACTCTCAAGAGTCTTCTCCAACACCACAATTTGAAAGCATCAAATCTTTGGTGCTCAGCCCTCTTTATGGTCCAACTCCCTCATCCATACATTACTACTGGAAACACTTTAGCTCTGACTATGAGACCTGGAACAACAGTGCTGGAGCAGCTGTGAGGAGATACCCCATATCCAAGGGCAGAGAAGCCCCAGCAAGCAAGACGGTATGCACTGGATCAGCTGCTGTGCAATGCTGGAGTGACTTTGAAGAGATACGCCCAATCCAAGGGCAAAGAAGCAGCCCCAGCAAGACAGTAGAATGGGCAAAATCACATTTGGAATCAAACCCCACTCCCACCAGAGATGCTCAGAGTGCTCAAACATAACTTTTGCACACCAGGACCCAGAGACCCAACAGAGATTGAGACAGAACTGTGTTTGAGTGTCTCCTGAAGAGGTACAGGTCAGCAGTGGACTGCCGCAGGGGCAGAGTCTCTGGGTGCAGTAGACCTAGGTATGGCATAGGCCCTCTTGGAGGAGGTCACTATTAATTCCACCATAGAGCCATCAGCACTTACACAGGACTGGGGAAGTAGACTCTTAGAGGGCACAAACAGAAACTTGTGTGCACCAGGACCCAGGAGAAAGGAGCAATGACCCCACAAGAGACTGACCCAAATTTGCCCATGAGTGGCCAGGAGTCTCTGGCAGAGGCGTGGGTTGGCAGTGACCTCCTGCAGGGTCAGAGGCACTGAGTAAGGCATGGGACCTATTCAAGAAGGTTGCCACTAATTCATTACCTCCTCCATAGTTTGACCTCAAGTCAAGCAACAGGGAGGGAACATAGCTCCACTCATTAACAGAAAATTGATTTAAGACTTACTGAACATGTCCCTGCCCATCAGAACAAGACCCAGTTTTCCCCTCAGTCAATTTATCCCATCAGGAAGCTTACATAAGCCTCCTATCCTTCTCCATCAGAAGGCAGACAGATTGAAACCACAATCACAGAAAACTAACCAATCTGATCACATGGACCACAGCCTTGTCTAACTGTGAAACTATTAGCCATGCTGTGTAGGGGCCACCAAAGACAGATGGGTCATGATGAAGAGTTCTGACAAAACGTGGTCCACTGGAGAAGGGAATGGCAAGCCATTTCAGTATCTTGACAGAGAACTCCATGAACAGTAGGAAAAGCTGAAAAGATAGGACACTGAAAGATGAACTCCCCAGGTTGGTAGGTTCCCAATATGCTACTGCAGATCAGTGGCATGACAACTAAAGAAAGAATAAAGAGATGGATCCAAACCAAAAACAACACCCAGTTGTGGATGTGACTGGTGATGGAAGTAAACTCTGATGCTATAAAGAGCAATATTGCGTAGGAACCTGGAATGTTAAGTCCATGAATCAAGACAAACTGGAAGTGGTCAAACAGGAGATGGCAAGAGTGAACATCGACATTTTAGGAATCAGGGAACTAAAATGGACTGGAATGAGTGAATTTAACTCAGATGACCATTATATCCACTACTGTGGGCAAGAATCCCTTAGAAGAAATGGAGTAGCCATCATAGTCAACAAAAGAGTCCAAAGTGCAGTACTTGGATGCAATCTCAAAAATGACAGAATGATCTCTTGTCATTTCCAAGGCAAACCATTCAATATCACAGTAATCCAAGTCTATGTCCTGATCAGTAATACTGAAGAAGCTTAAATTGAACAGTTAGAAGACCTACAAGACCTTCTAGAACTAGCACACCAAAAAGATGTCCATTTCATTATATGGTACTGGAATACAAAAGTAGGAAGCTGTGAAATATTGGGAGAACAGGCAAATTTGTCCTTGCAGTACAGAATGAAGCAGGTCAAAAGCTAATGAAGTTTTGCTAAGAGAACACACTTGTCATAGCAAACAACCTCTTCCAGCGAAACAAGAGAAGACTCTACACATGGACAACACCAGATGGTCAACACCGAAATAAGATTGATTATATTCTTTGCTGCTGAAGATGGAGAAGCTGTATATAATCAGCCAAAAATAAGACCAGGAGCTGACTGTGGCTCAGATCATGAACTCCTTATTGCCAAGATCAGACTTAAATTGAAGAAAATAGAGAAAACCACTAGACCATTCAGGTATGACCTAAATCAAATCCCTTGCCTTTATACATTAGAACTGACATTAGATTCAAGAGAATAGATCTGATAGACAGAGTGCCTGAAGAACTATGGGCAGAGGTTCATGACATTGTATAGGAGGCAGTGATCAAGACCAACTCCAAGAAAAAGAAATGCAAAAAGGCAAAATGGTTGTCTGAGCTGGCCTTACAAATAGTTATGAAAAAAGGAGCAATGAAAGGCAAAGGAGAAAAGGAAAGATATACCCATTTGAATGCTGAGTTCCAAAGAATAACAAGGAGAGTTAAGAAAGCTTTCCTCGGTGATCAATGCAAAGAAATAGAGGAAAATAATAGAATGGGAAAGACTAGAGATCTCTTGAAGAAAATTAGATAACAAGGGAAATTTTCATTCACAGATGGGGATGATAAAGCACAGAAATGGTCTGGACCTAACAGAAGCAGAAGATGTTAAGAAGAGGTGGCAAAAATACACAGAAGGACTCTACAAAAAAGATCTTCACAACCCAGATGATCACGATGGTGTGATCACTAACCTGGAGCCAGACATCCTGGAATGGGAAGTCAAGTGGGCCTTAGGAAGCATCACTATGAACTAAATTAGTGGAGTTGATGGAATTCCAATTGAGCTATTTCAAATCCTAAAAGATGATGCTGTGAAAGTGCTGCACTCAATATGCCAGCAAATCTGGAAAACTCTGCAGGGCCCACAGGACTGGAAAAGGTCAGTCTGCATTCCAATCCCAAGGAAAGGCAAGACCAAAGAATGCTCAAACTACCACACAATTGCATTTATCTTACACACTAGTAAAGTAATGCTCAAAATTCTCCAAGCCAGGCTTCAACAATACCTGAAACGTGAACTTCCAGATGTTCAAACTGGATTTAGAAAAGGCAGAGAAAAAGAGACACAGATGTATAGAATGGACTTTTGGACTCTGAGGGAGAGGGAGAGCGTGGGATGATTTGGGAGAATGGCATTGAAACATGTATACTATCATGTAAGAAACGAATCGCCAGTCTGTGTTCGAAACAGGATATAGGATGCTTGGGGCTGGTACACGGAATGATCCAGAGAGATGATATGGGGAGGGAGGTGGGAGGGGGGTTCAGGATTGGGAACTCATGTACACCTGTGGTTGATTCGTGTCAATGTATGGCAAAACCAATACAGTATTGTAAAGTAAAACAAAGTAAAAATTAAAAAAAAAGGCAGAGAAACCAGAAATCAAATTGCCAACATCTGTTGTATCATTGAAAAAGCACAAGAGTTCCAGAAAATCATCTGCTTCTGCTTTATTGACTATGCCAAAGCCTTTGACTCTGTGGATCACAACAAAGTATGGAAATTTTTTAAAGAGATGGGAATACCAGACCACTTGACCTGACTCTTGAGAAATCTGTATGCAGGTCAAGAAGCAACAGTTAGAACTGGACAAGGAACAACAGACTGATTCCAAATCAGGAAAAAAGTATATCAAGGCCATTTATTGTCACCTTGCTTATTTAACTTATATGCAAATTACATCATGGGAAATTCTGGACTGGGTGAAGCACAACTGGAATCAAGATTGCTGGGAGAAATATCAATAACCTCAGATTTGCAGATGACACCACCCTTATGGCAGACAGTGAAGAAGAGTTAAAAAGCCTCTTGATGAAAGTGGAAGAGGAGAGTGAAAAAATTGGCTGAAATCTTAACATTCATAAAACTAAGATCATGGCATCTGGTCCCATCACTTTATGGGAAATAGATGGGGAAACAATGGAAACATTGAGAGACTATTTTGGGCTCCAAAATCACTGCTGATGGTGACTGCACCCATGAATTTAAAAGAGGCTTGCTTCTTGGAAGAAAAGTTATGACCAACCTAGACAGTGTATTAAAAAGCAGAGATAATACTTTGCCAACAAAGGTCCATCTAAAGAAAGCTATGGTTGTTCCAGTAGTCATGTGTGGATATGAGAGTTGGAGTATAAAGAAAGCTGAGTGCTTTTGAACTGTGGTGTTGGAGAAGACTCTTGAGAGTCCCTTAAACAGCAAGGAGATCTAACCAGTCCATCCTATAGATAAGCAGTCCTGAATATATTGGAAGGACTGATATTGAAGCTAAAACTCCAATACTTTGGCCACCAGATGCAAAGTACTGACTCATTAGAAAACACCCTGATGGTGGGAAAGATTGAAGGCAGGAGGAGAAGGGGATGACAGGATGAGATGGTTGGATGGCATTCCTGACTTAGTGGACATGAGTTTGAATATACTCCTATAGTTGGTGATGGATGGAGAGGCCTGGTGCGCTGCAGTCCATGGAGTAGCAAAGAGTTGGACATGACTGAGCAACAGAACTGAGCTGAACTGATGCAGACCTTTGTTGGCAAAGTGATGTCTCTGTTTTTTAATATGCTGTCTAGGTTTGCAATAGCTTTTTTTTTTTTCCCCCAAGGAGTAAGTATCTTTTAATTTCATGGCTGCAAGCACCATCAACAGTAATTTAATAAAATCTGTCACTGCTTCCACTTTTTTGCCAGCTATTTGCCATGAAGTGATGGGACCCGATGCTATGATCTTTGTTTTTTGAATGTTGAGTTTAAGCCAGCTGTTTCACTCCTCCTTCATCCTCATTAAAAGGCTCTTTTGTTCCTCTTTGATATCTGCCATTAGGGTGGTATTATCTGCAAATCTGACGTTATTGATATTTCTCCCAGCAGCCTTGGTTCTAATTGTGATTCATCCAGCCTGGTCTTTTTCATGACATACTGTGCATATAAGTTAAATAAACAGGGTGACAATGTACTGCCTTGATATACTCCTTTCCCAATGTTTAGTGTAGTCAATGAAACAGAAGTAGATATAAATTTCTAATATAACATTGGTTATATCATCTGTGGTGTTCAGTTTGTCTAGCAAGTCTTACTTGATTTAACTCCAGCCTCAAGTAGCAGCACTCTTGTCTTGCTATCTTGTAGTCACTCTGACCTTCTTCCCACCCTCAAAATACCTGAAATCTGACTGTGTCTTTGTCCATGAGTTTTCTTATCTCTGCAGCACTCATTCCATATTTCATCTAGCTAGCTCCTATTTATTCTCCAGTTTAACACTCCTCCTAAAAATCCCTGCCTGATTCCTAGTCTCAGATCCTCCTTTTGTGCTATTCAATGCACCTTGTCAGTTTCCCCATTACTGCTCAGCCTGTTGTAATTAATATTTAGGGTGATCACTTATTTTTCATATACATCCTCCACCAGCCTAAAAGCTCCACAAAGTCAAGGATTTTTTAATTGTGCTGACTGATTTTTTTTCCTTTTTCCTAATGACTAATATCACATTAAACAATAAATACTGGTGAAAATAAAAGAATAAGTGAACATAATTTATATTCTGCTTTGTTCTATTTATAAATATGCCATAAACATTTTTCCAGATATATGAATCACTTTAAAATGGATGAATAGCAATAATAATGATAATGATAATTATAATAATACTAAAAATATCATTTTTTACAAAGCCAGTCTACTATACAATAGATGGTTTAGTTAAATGTTTTCAACTTGTAAATGACATTAATATGAATATTTTTATGTATAGTGTTGTTTTATTCTGTTCAGTTATTTAATAAAACTTCCCATATTACAAAACAGAAACAGATTCAACAGGCCTAGAAAACAAATTCATCTTTACCAAAGGGGAAAAGTGGGAAGGAGGAGTAAATTAAGAGTTTGAGATGAACATATACACATTAAAGTATGTAAAAGATAATCAACAAGCACCTACTTTATAGCACAGGGAACTCTACTCAGTATTCTTTATTTTTCTTCATTTATTTATTTTTTCAGTTTGTGACTGTTTTGTTGTTGTTGTTTTTAACTTTCAGTTCAGTTCAGTTCAGTTCAGTCGCGCAGTCCTGTCCGACTCTTTGCGACCCCATGAATCGCAGCACGCCAGGCCTCCCTGTCCATCACCAACTCCCGGAGTTCACTCAGACTCACGTCCATTGAGTCTGTGATGCCATCCAGCCATCTCATCCTCGGTCGTCCCCTTCTCCTCCTGCCCCCAATCCCTCCCAGCATCAGGGTCTTTTCCAATGAGTCAACTCTTCATTTAACTTTACAATACTGTATTGGTTTGCCATACATCAACATGAATCCACCACGGGTGTACTTAAGTTCCCACTCCTGAATCCCCCTCCCACCTCCTTCCCCATACCATCCCTCTGGGTTATCCCAGTGCACCAGCCCCAAGCATCCTGTATCCTATTCTTTAATAACCTATATGGGGAAAGAGTCTGAAAAAGGATTGGATATATGTATGTGTCTAACTGGCTCACTTTGCTGTACACCTGAAACCAGAACACTGGAAGTCAACTATGGTGAAGGTGAAGTCGCTCAGTGGTGTTCGACTCTTTGCGACCCCATGGACTGTAACCTACTAGGCTTCTCCGTCCATGGGATTCTCCAGGCAAGAATACTGGAGTGGGTTGCCATTTCCTTCTCCAGGGGATCTTCTCGACCCAGGGATTGAAGCCAGGTCTCCCACATTGGGGGCAGACGCTTTAACCGCTGAGCCACCAGAGTCAACTATGCTCCAATAGAAAAACTTTTTTAAAATAGTTAAGGTGATGGATAGATAAACAGAGCTCAACATTTTAGTCTGAAAAACCAGAAAACTTCCCAGAAATAGCAGCTAGGATAAATGTGTGACCTTTTTATGGACATATTTGCCATAAATTGCTTTGTGAAACAAGTTGCATTAATTTGTAATGCCATATACCAGTGTCTCTGTAATACCACACGTGGGTTACATATTTTGCTATTAAAAAACTGTCTTGGAAGACAAGGTAGAAGACATAAGTAAGAAAATGTTGGTGTTGGTGTCTAGTGACTAGGTTTTTTTTTAAAGGATATTTGATAGGAAAGAATATTTGATTAGCTTAAGGCTGTGATGATCTGCAGTTGGTTGACAGTGGCGCTCACTGTTGTGGTTTCCCATGTTGTGGTGTCCCATATTGCGGATTTGCAGTATGCTTGCAGCCTCTCTGCTCCTCTTTAGGAGTCAGCCAATCCTGTACAGTCATCTGTATGGTTCCAAACTCTTCACTAAGATGTGTGAGCAACTGCAGAGGGTTAAGATTTTAAAATATTGCACAAAAAAAAAACTATCAGCAGTTAATTACTTCTTCATTCTTACTCAATTTTATATTTGACTTGCCCTAGAATAAATTTATTGAATATAATCCAATCATAACAGCATTTCCTCAGTTCCATCTGAAAGAATTACAAAATCCAAAGGTACATAAGGCAGTTTAAATGATGCATACATTTTTAGTCATGTAAAATAAGTAATTTTTCTCTTAATAAATTTATTGGACATCCTTGAGAATGCAATTTGCATTAATGACTTCATTAAGAAAATCTGTCAACTTTAATTGGTTTTGCCAGGAACTAGAAATGATAGTCCATTTACTAAGACCAATTTTAGGTAAAATTCAAGTAATTTAGTAATATCAGCAATAATAATTACCAAACCAAAAATATATGAGATGCAATTCAATATTTTGTTCTCTAAGTAGAGGAGAGGCAAGTTACAAAGCTTAAGAAAGAAAAAAAAAATTATATTGACATCTTCTGTGTCATCTGTGCAAATACTAAAAATCTAGGAATGTAAATTTTATATTTTGTTCTGTCACATTTGGTTTACTCAGGTGGGGCCAGTTGTAAAGAACCCACCTGTCAATATAGGAGACAGAGGAGACCCATGTTTGATCCTTTGGTTGGGAAGATCCTCTGGAGAAGGATATTATTCTCCACTCCAGTATTCTTGTCTGGAGAATCCCATGGACAGAGGAGCCTGGTGGGCTACAGTCCATGGGGCCACAAAGAGTCAGATGTGAATGAAGAGACTTAGCACAGAACAGCACAAAATAGCATAGTGGATTTATGCCTGACCTGTAGCACTGACTGTACGCCAGCATTATATCTGGATTGTCATCTTGTTTCTTAAAAAAAAAAAAAAAAGATTCTCACAATGATGTTCAGGAATTTTATTTAAGAAAATAACTCTGGGTTGGATACTTAAACTTTTATTATTCAATCTTTCATCTCATTCATCAATGCATCGGATTTTTAAGTATGAAGGAAACTAGAATTTTGAAATACAATTAAAAATTTAAATTGCACTAAATGTGAATGTATGAGCTATATTATCAAGGCTTGTAAAGTTCTCAATTTCAATCTACACTTTTTTACTGAAGTAAAATCTTTAAGTATAAAGCATATTTAAATGATTTATTTATTAATTTTCCAAAGCAAAACACTTCAAGTTAAACATTCACCAATATGTTCAAAAAGGCAGAAACTAAACTTATGGCTAGCATCATCCTGAGTTTTATAAATAGGAGAAAAATAAATAAAATCCATGAAATTTAAAACAATTTGAAATGTATGATGTACATGATAAGGCAGTATGCATACAAGTTCACTCTGTATAGAGGAATTTGTAGAATTTTGAACTAAAACTAGGAAGAATGTAATACTAAAAAAGTTTTCTGAAAATGGTGTTAGAGACTATGGCTGTCATTTTCCAATTCGATTCAGTACTACATACTTCTTTTGCTTGTCACTCTGCGAACCCACTCAATAAATATTTTTAAAATTAGTGAGAAAATATACTTCCCAACTACATATTTATTTTAGTGAATTATTTGAGCAGGATTCTTATGTTGAAAGAGTATTCTACCATATTTTACAACATCTGCCGACCATTCTCCTAACACAGTTGTTAGTCTCTAAGTCATAGCCAGCTGTTTGGACTGTAGCCCACCAGGCTCCTCTGTCCATGGAATTCTCCAGGCAAGAATACTGGAGTGAGCTTCCATTTCCTTCTTCAGGGATCAAACCCAGGTTTCCTGCATTGACAGGCAGATTCTTTACCATCTGAGCCATCAGAGAAGGCTTCAAAAGATTGAAAGCAAAAGGAGAAGGGGGCAGCAGTGAAGGAGATGGATAGATAGCATCACTGACTCAGTGAACATGAATCTGAGCAAACTCTGGGAGGGACAGGGAAGACTGGCATGCTGCAGTCCAGGGGGTCACAAAGAGTCGGAATTGACTTGGCAACTGGAAAACAACAACATCATTCACATCAAAGAAAGACTAACTTAAACAATTTGCTCATCAAGTATTTATTAAGTAACTATATATGATTGACATGACTAAATTCTCAAGATGCAAATTTGAATTAAAGATGAATAACATAAGAATCTTATACTGGAGGCTGTCTGATCCAGGCACTATAGCTATCCACTATTGTCCTCTATCCACCTGGCCTCATCCATGAATTAGGTCTAAAACTATGGTCACCAGAAGCTCCCCAACTCATATTTACCACATTTGCCAGTGGGAGAGGGTGACAAAAAATGTTCTAAATTAAGATGGGTAAAAAGAAGCCACTCGGAAAATATTCTAATTTTCTCAGCTTTTGGGAGGTTTGTAGCCTGACTAATCAACTAAATCTACATGGTTGATGAAGAAAAGGATATTAGTGGCAGAGCCTGGGCCAAGTGTTGCCTCCTTGCCCCATTTTTGGTCTATAAGAAGATGGCAACTCACATTCAAAACAAGGGGCAAAGGGATGTGAGTTTAGATAAACCAAGAAACAAACAGGAGATCTAGATTAGTTACTGTGGCTGCTGTAGCAGGTTACTACAAACTTGGTGGCTTAAAATAATAGAAATTTAGGGACTTCCCTGGTGGTCCAGTGGTTAAGACTGCACTTCTCCTGCATAGGGCATGAGTTCAATCCCTGGCTGGGGAAGTTCTACATGACACACAATGTGGCAAAAAAGAAAACACATTTTAAAAAGACACAAGAAAGAAAAAAAAATTCTCTGACAGTTCTGGAGGTCAGAAGTCCAAAATCAAGACCCCAGCAAAGACACAGAATGTCTACAAGAGAATCCATTATTTGCCTCTGCCAGCTTCCAGTAGATGTTGGCATTCCTTGACTCTGCCTCTGGGTTTACAGTGCCTTTTCCTCTCCTGTGTGTGCTGTGTTCTCCTCTGTTTGCTTGTTTTAAAACTCAATCTACATCTCTCTTAAAGGAATACATGTATTTGTATTTAGGGCCCACTTTGTATTCATGGTAAACTTCCCTTATCAAGATCCTTAACATAATCTTTTACCAAATATGATAATGTTCCCAAGGTTCAGAGATCAGGTGTGGACATCTCTTTTGGACTACCATTCAGCTCACACAGGACTCATCCTTTTAGCTGACATGTATTATCCACACCAGTCAAAAGATCATAACTTGGACACATAGCACCACAGAAAGCCAGTGATTCAAAATATACTTTAAATGCAGCTCTTCTTCTGAACATAAAAAGAGATTATATTAAGAACTTAAAAATTGACACTTATTTTACCAACATATTACTTGCAATATGGCTTTTCTGGAGGCTCAGATGGTAAAGAATCCACCTGCAATGTGGGAGACCTGGGTTGAATCCCTGGGTCAGGAAGATCCTCTGGAGAAGGAAATGGCAACCCACTCCAAGATACTTGCCTGGAGAATCCCCATGGACAGAGGAGCCTGGCGGGCTTCAGTCCATGGGATCACAAAAAGTCAGACAAGACTGATTGACTAACCATAGCACAGCACAGTTTCAATAATGAAATTTACCTTTCCTAGCCAAGATAAGTGAATGCAAAAATCTTACACATTGCAAAAGCTTTCCTGTTTTCTATTGCATGTTATAGAAAAAATGCTAACTACTATTAAATTTAAAGGGCTAATCCCGAGGGAAAAAAGGCTAAACAATAAATCTGCAAGGTTTGTAATGAAGTTCTCAAAGTGGAAAAAAATGCCATTTTACTTTAAAATAGGTTAGTGTTGAGTAAGACTATAATATAAGAATACCTTAATATGATGTGTCACTTCCTTCTCCATTATGAAGTTCATTTAATTTTTAGGTTAGGTAATGCTGACTCTACACATACACATCACCAGATGGTCAATACCAAAATCAGATTAATTATATTCTTTGCAGCCAAAGATGGAGAAGCTCCATACAGTCAGCAAAAACAAGACTGGGAGTTTACTGTGGCTCACGTCATGAACTCCTTATTGCCAAATTCAGAGTTAAATTGAAGAAAGTATGGAAAACCACTAGAACATTCAGGTATGACCTAAATCAAATCCCTTATGATTATACAATGTAAGTAAGAAATAGATTCAAGGATTAGATCTGATAGAGTGACTGAAGAACTATGGACAGAGGTTCATGACATCGTACAGGAGGCAGTGATCAAGACCATGCGCTAGAACAAGAAATGCAAAATGGCAAAATTATTGTCTGAACTGGCCTTAAAGTAGTTGTGAAAAGAAGACAAGTATGAAGTTATGAAAAGAAGAGAAGTAAAAGGCAAAGGAGAAAACATATACCCATTTGAATGCAGAATTCCAAAGAATAGCAAGGAGAGATAAAGCCGTCCTCAGTGATCAATGAAAAGAAATAGAGGAAAATAGGATGGGGAAGACTAAAGATCTCTTCAAGAAAATTAGAGAAACCAAAGGAACATTTCATGCAAAGATGGGCACAATAAAGGACAGAAACAGTATGGATCTAACAGAAGCAGAAGATATTAAGAAGAGGTGGCAACTATGCACAGAAGAACACAAAAAAATCTTCCTGACCCAGATAACCATAATAATGTAATCACTCACCTAGTGAGTGACATTCTGGAATGCGAAGTCAAGTGGGCCTTAGGAAGCATCACTATGAACAAAACTAGAATTCCAGTTGAGCTGTTTCAAATCCCGAAAGATAATGCTGTGAAAGTGCTGCACTAAATATGCCAACAAATCTGGAAAACTCAGCAGGGGCCACAGGACTGGAAAAGGTCAGTTTTCATTCCAATCCCAAAGAAAGGCAATGCAAAAGAATACTCAAACTACCGCACAATTGCACTCATCTCACACACTAGCAAAGTGATGCTCAAAATTCTCCAAGCCAGGCTTCAGCAATACATGAACTGTGAACTCCCAGATGTTCAAGCTGGATTTAGAAAAGGCTGAGAAACTGGAGACCAAATTGCCAACATCCACTGGATCATGGAAAAAGCAAGAGAGTTCCAGAAAAAAATCTACTTCTGTTTTATTGACTATGCCAAAGCCTTTGACTATGTGGGTCACAACAAACTGTGAAAAATTATTAAAGAGATGGGAATACCAGACCACCTTTCCTTCCTCCAAAGAAATCTTATGTAGGTCAGGAAGCAACAGCTAGAACTGGACATCGAACAACACACTGTTTTCAAATCAGGAAAGGAGTATGTCAAGGCTGTATATTCTCACCCAGCTTATTTAACTAATATGAAGAGTGCATCATTAGAAGTACCAAGTTGGATGAAGCACAGCTGGAATCAAGATTTCTGGGAGAAATATCAATAACCTCAGATATACAGATGATACCAACCTTTGGCAGAAAGCAAAGAAGAAATAAAGAACCTCTTGATGAAAGAAGAGAGTGAAAAAGTTTGCTTAAAACTCAACATTCAAAAAAGTAAGATCTTGGCATCTGGTCCCATCACTTCATGGCAAATAGATGGAGAAACAGTGGAAATAGTGGACGATTTTATTTTGGGGGGCTCCAAAATCACTGCAGATGGTGACTGCAGCCATGAAATTAAAAGATGCTTACTCATTGAAAGAAAAGCTATGACCAACTTACACAGCATTTTAAAAAGCAGAATCATGACTCTACTGACAAAGGTCCGTCTAGTCAAAGCTATGGTATTTACAATAGTCATGTACGGATGTGAGAGTTGGACTGTAAAGAAAGCTGAGCCCCGAAAAACTGATGCTTTTGAACTATGGTGTTGGAGAAGACTCTTGAGAATCCCTGGACTGCAAGGAGATTCAACCAGTTAATCCTAAAGGAAATCAATCATGAATATTCATTGGAAGGACTGATGCTGAAGCTGAAACTCCATTACTTTGGCCACCTGATGCAAAGAACTGATTCACTGGTAAAGACCCTGATGCTGGGAGAGATTGAAAGTGGGAGGAGAAGGGGATGACAGAGGATGAGATGGTTGGATGGCATCACCATCTCAATGGACATGAGTTTGAGTAAGCTCCAGGAGTTGGTGATAGACAAGGAGGACTGGCATGCTGCAGTCCATGGGGTTGCAAAGAGTCAGACACAACTGAGTGACTGAACTGAATGTTGCCTTAAAACCCTATCTCTTGAGCTGTTCAAATGTTTGTCAAATAAATAGATCAGAGAGTTGAAACTACTACTTCATTTCCAAATCACTTTGATGAACTAATATGAACTCATTAGCTTTTTGCAATATTTCATATATTATTTTTTAATTTTAATAGTTGTTACTTTTAATTTGTTCCTAAAATTATTCATAAAAGCAAATAGATTTTTCAGTGGTTTTAAACATGTAGCTAGGTTAATACTTTGGCTTTATATAACATCTATTACAACAGGTTAACATACTACTTTTCCACTTTTTTTCAACATCTATTATAACAGGTTAACATGATGTTGGTTAGGTAAATAAAACTGCTTAACACAAATAGGATGTAGCAAATGCTATCTTTGCTTCATATGTGGCACCTTCATCTCACTTAAACTTTAAAGAAGTTTTAGTTTGCAGTTACAATGAAAGCATATACTCTATTCTATTTCTACATCATAAGCATGGTCCTTTATTTCTTGTATTTAGTATTCAAGTTTTCATCAGTATTTGCCTCATTTTCCACTAATAGTTTTATTCTGATGAAGTGTAATGTCTGTCTTTTAAATGAAATGTAAGGGACATTAAATAGTCATAATTTTTTGCTTTTCTATGCCATTATTAATTAGTCTTCTTGATGGCACAGACTTTAAGTAAAAAACATTGTTTTTCCCAAAGATGTTTTTATTAATAGAAATATTTTGGAAAAGTATTCTTTGATATATGCAATGCAAAAGAGGTTTTCAACTTGGGGATTTACGATGTTTATTCCATTAAGTTTAGTTCAAGAACACTAAAACTCACAATCTACATGCAGCCTTTGAAGTTCATAGTCAGCTGGTAGAGTATCAAGGGTCGATTAAGTTTCCGTATACTTTGTCTCAAGCACTGCTCTGTTATACACACCTCTCTCTCATCAGCATCACTCTAACCTAAATGCAGCCTTTACTGTACTGCAGTCTTGGCAACCTATTACTAGATAGTTTTGGAGTACCCACTGTGATCTAGCCTGACTGGAGCAGGCAGGGTGATGCTATGTGTCTGAAGGGAGAGCAAGCATAATTAGCTATCTCTAAATTTAGAAAGGTATCACTTTAAAAGACATTTTTACCCTGGAAATTATGGAGGCTTACTTGCTATCTCTGAACTATTTTCTGTCCCTTTACTTTTGCTATGTCAGTTCATCCACAGAGAAAGATTTCCTATCCTCTTCATATATTTCAATGCACAGTTAGATTTTACTTCCAACACTCTTATTCTCTGGGAGGAAATGGTCTTTCCCTGTTTTGAACTCCACCAATAGTCATCCTCTCTGTAACTAATCATGTGGCAGTAAGTTATCTGTGTTCACATAGATTTTTCTCATCGGTATTCCAAAGATGAATGGAAAAGAGAGAAATAATATACATCTATGTCATTACTTTAAGCTCTAATTATTATTTTACCAACAATAAACTAATAAATTAATTTTTATTCAATAGTTTACAATTTGATGCAGAAATCTTGGGAACCATCGTACAATTCAGTATGCCAAAAATATTTAAAAGAATATAGTCTACCTTGTCCACCTCTCCTTCTCCACTAACCCTCAACTGTTCTGGTAGCCCAGTTATTAATATTTAAATCAGAAAAGAAAGAAGCAGAAAAAAATTGCAAAATTTTATTGAACCAAGTTTGCATGAAAATGACTAAATTTTTTCTTGTCTTGCTTAGAATGGGTGTCTTAAAATTAAAATTGAATCCATTTAAAAGTTAACTTTATATGTATGAATATTTGAGTTTGTCAATTATAAATAATACATGATCCACACAAGGAATGGGGAGCTGTAAAAGTAGCAAATTATTGATATACATCAAAGTAATTTCTGTGACATATTTTAAAAATTAACAAAAGTTATATGATCTTATCATGACAACGGGGGCCAGGCATTAAGAAACAGGAACTAGGGAGGGTTTTGTCTTCTTTGGAAACAGTGTATAGATACTTACAGAGAGCAAAGAGGAACTAAAGAACCTCTTGATGAAAGTGAAAGAGGAGAGTGAAAAAGTTGGCTTAAAACTCAACATTCAGAAAACTAAAGGTATCACTTTAAAAGACATTTTTACCCTGGAAATTATGGAGGCTTACTTGCTATCTCTGAACTATTTTCTGTCCCTTTACTTTTGCTATGTCAGTTCATCCACAGAGAAAGATTTCCTATCCTCTTCATATATTTCAATGCACAGTTAGATTTTACTTCCAACACTCTTATTCTCTGGGAGGAAATGGTCTTTCCCTGTTTTGAACTCCACCAATAGTCATCCTCTCTGTAACTAATCATGTGGCAGTAAGTTATCTGTGTTCACATAGATTTTTCTCATCGGTATTCCAAAGATGAATGGAAAAGAGAGAAATAATATACATCTATGTCATTACTTTAAGCTCTAATTATTATTTTACCAACAATAAACTAATAAATTAATTTTTATTCAATAGTTTACAATTTGATGCAGAAATCTTGGGAACCATCGTACAATTCAGTATGCCAAAAATATTTAAAAGAATATAGTCTACCTTGTCCACCTCTCCTTCTCCACTAACCCTCAACTGTTCTGGTAGCCCAGTTATTAATATTTAAATCAGAAAAGAAAGAAGCAGAAAAAAATTGCAAAATTTTATTGAACCAAGTTTGCATGAAAATGACTAAATTTTTTCTTGTCTTGCTTAGAATGGGTGTCTTAAAATTAAAATTGAATCCATTTAAAAGTTAACTTTATATGTATGAATATTTGAGTTTGTCAATTATAAATAATACATGATCCACACAAGGAATGGGGAGCTGTAAAAGTAGCAAATTATTGATATACATCAAAGTAATTTCTGTGACATATTTTAAAAATTAACAAAAGTTATATGATCTTATCATGACAACGGGGGCCAGGCATTAAGAAACAGGAACTAGGGAGGGTTTTGTCTTCTTTGGAAACAGTGTATAGATACTTACAGAGAGCAAAGAGGAACTAAAGAACCTCTTGATGAAAGTGAAAGAGGAGAGTGAAAAAGTTGGCTTAAAACTCAACATTCAGAAAACTAAGATCATGGCATCTGGTCCCATCACTTCATGGCAAATAGATGCAGAAACAATGGAAACATTGAGAGACTATTTTGGGGAGCTCCAAAATCACTGCAGATGGTGACTGAAGCCATGAAATTAAAAGACAATTGCACCTTAAAGAAAAGTTATGACCAACCTAGATAGTATATTCAAAAGCAGAGACATTATTTGCCGACTAAAGTCCGTCTAGTCAAGGCTATGGTTTTTCCCGTGGTCATGTATGGATGTGAGAATTGGACTGCGAAGAAGATTGAGTGCCGAAGAATTGATGCTTTTGAACTGTGGTGTTGGAGAAGACTCTTGAAAGTCCCTTGGACTGCAAGGAGATCCAACCAGTCCATTCTGAAGGAGATCAGCCCTGGGATTTCTTTGGAAGGAATGATGCTAACGCTGAAACTCCAGTACTTTGGCCACCTCATGCAAAGAGTTGACTCATTGGAAAAGACCCTGATGCTGGGAGGGATTGGGGGCAGGAGAAGAAGGGGACTACCGAGGATGAGATGGCTGGATGGCATGATGGACTCGATGAAAGTGAGTCTGAGTGAACTCCGGGAGTTGGTGATGGACAGGGAGGCCTGGCGTGCTGCAATTCATGGGGTTGCAAAGAGTCAGACACGACTGAGCGACAACTGAACTGAACTGAACTGATGTGAACAATTGACTCATTTGAAAAGACCCTTATGCTGGGAAAGATTGAAGGCCGGAGGAGAAGGGGATGACAGAGGATTAGATGGTTGGATGGCATCACTGACTCGATGGACGTGAGTTTGAGTAAGCTCCGGGAGTTGGTGATGGACAGGGAGGTCTGGCGTGCTGCAGTCCATGGGGTTGCAAAGAGTCGGACATAACTGAGCGAATGAACTGAACTTATTAACCTTGAATATTCATGATAAATCTTTTTTTTTTTAACATTTTATGTTCAACAGTTTAATCCCAACTCTAAGAAAGATAGAAATTACTTGTTTAAATTCATAAGTATTCTAGTAAGAGGAAATTATTTCCTCAAAATCTTCAATCAACTTAACAAAATTAATAAGGAAAAGGCAAAGAACAGCAAATAAATTATAAAAAATAAGATATCATTCCTAAATCTATCAGATTGTAATAGCAATAAAAAGCAATAAATTTGATAGCAATAAATGTGCATATGAATTAATTTCTTGAATAAAAAATCTTATGATTTTTTAAAATTCTGGTTTACACTATTTTTCTGGAGGAAAATATGAAGTAAAGTAGCCCAAAGATAGAAAATGGAGGGAAAGAAAACAATGTAGCAATGTGATAAAATAAAAAATGCAAGAATCTAAATTAGCTTTTACGCACTTAAAAATGAATTTCAAAATGTAGAGAGCAAACACTATTTGAAGTGAAAGGAGACTTCAGTAAATAATAAACCATATTAAAAAGAAAACTGTACACCTTATAAATCAGTGGAAAAAGAAGACAGAGAAAAATTTAAGTAACAGAAAACATACATTTTTTTAAATATAAAATTTATTTGTTTTAATTGGAGGCTAATTACTTTACAATATTGTATTGGTTTCGCCATACATCTACATGAATCTGCCCCGGATTTACATGGTTCCCCATCCTGAACCCCCCCTCCCTCCTCCCTCCCCATCCCATCTCTCTGGGTCATCCCAGTGCACCAGCCCTGAGCACCCTGTCTCATGCATCAAATCTGGGCTGACAATTCGTTTCACATATGATAATATACATGAATGTCATTCTCCCAAATCATCTCACCCTCACCCTCTCCCAGAGTCCAAAAGACTGTTCTATACATCTATGTCTCTTTTGCTGTCTCACATACAGGATTATCATTACCATCTTTCTAAATTCCATATATATGCATTAGTATACTGTATTGGTGTTTTTCTTTCTGGCTTACTTCACTCTATATAATTGACTCCAGTTTCATCCACCTCATTAGAATTAATTCTAATGTATTCTTTTAAACAGCTGAGTAATATTCCATTGTGTACATGTACCATAGCTTTCTTATCCATTTGTCTGCCTATGGGCATCTTTGTTGCTTCCATGTCCTAGCTATTGTAAACAGTGCTGTGATGAACATTGGGGTGCACGTGTCTATTTTGATTCTGGTTTCCTCAGTGTGTATGCCCAGCAGTGGGACTGGTGGGTCATATGGCAACTTTATTTCCATTTTTTTAGGTAATCTCCACACTCTTCTCCATAGTGGCTGTACTAGTTTGCATTCCCACCAACAGTGTAAGAGGGTTCCCTTTTCTCCACACCCTCTCCAGCATTTATTACTTATAGACTTTTGGATTGCAGCCATTCTGACTGGCATGAAATGGTACCTCATTGTGGTTTTGATTTGCATTTCTCTGATAATGAGTGATGTTGAGCATCTTTTCATGTGTTTGTTAGCCATCTGTATGTCTTCTTTGGAGAAATGTCTGTTTAGTTCTTTGGTCCATTTTTTGATTGGGTCATTTATTTTTCTGGAATTGAGCTGCAGGAATTGCTTGTATATTTTTGAGATTAATTCTTTGTCAGTTGCTTCATTTGCTATTATATTCCCATTCTGAAGGCTGTCTTTTCACCTTGCTTATAGTTTTCTTTGAAAACATACATTTAACAGATATAGTGAAATATTCATGAAAATTAACTGTGTATCAACCACAAGATTATTGCAGCATACTTAAAGTACAGAAAACACACCTCTCATATTTTATGCAAAAAAAAAAAAAATTAGAAGTTGATGGTATGGAAAAACAGCAGAAAGCATATACATGAAAAATATTTAAAGTGAAATTATCTTCTAAATAAAATCTTAGCTTTAATAGAATGGAAAAACAATGAAATCGTTAGAAATGAAAGAACTTCAAATAAAAAGACTCATGGGATCATACAAACCATGATATAGTTAATGCTGCTGCTGCTGCTGTCACTTCAGTCGTGTCCAACTCTGTGCGACCCCATAGACAGCAGCTCACCAGGCTCCCCCATCCCTGGGATTCTCCAGGCAAGAACATTGGAGTGGGTTGCCATTTCCTTCTCCAATGCATGAAAGTGAAAAGTGAAAGTGAAGTCACTCAGTCGTGTCTGACTCTTAGCGACCCCATGGACTGCAGCCCACCAGGCTTCTCCATCCATGGGATTTTCCAGGTAAGACTACTGGAGTGGGGTGCCATTGCCTTCTTTGGATATAGTTAATAATAAGCTTCAAAAGAAATATGCAAGTCCTATATAAAAATAAATTAAAATATTGATCTTTATTGACAGAAATAAAGTGATCTTAAAAAAGTGAAGCACCACTCTCATGAAACATGGCAAATTGTATAAATTTTCTCTAAGCACAAACTATAAAAATATGTTTATACCATAAAACTAATGAATCTGTTATGGCACAAGCATAGAAAAAATATAAGTAATTTGAGAATTTAGATATAAACTGTCATATAAAGTACAATATAATTTATTTTAAAAGAGTAGAATTTCAATAAATGCTGAACTATTGTGAGAAGGAAAGTTTTCTGTCACTGAACAATATTTTGACATTTGAATTTTCACAGCATAGGTATGCATGATTTTCTATGTAAAGAAATCAGTGATTTATGGAAAATTGCTGTTAACTTGAAAAAATAAAATTGGTCTGACATTTATATGCAATTTAGACAAATGTTATGTGAAATAATTTGTAGCCATTTCAGAATAAATGAAATATATGTTATAAACGGCAAAAAGTTTATAGAAATATATTTATATACATAAGTGTTTGTGTAAAACTATATATGTATTCCATTTTTACATTATAAGGTCTTTGCACATATTAGATGTGTATGGGAAAAGAATTAGAAGGATTAACTGTACAGATATTACTGATCAAGGAGAGGGGAAAGGAGGGTTGAGTTCTTTATATGTCTCCTAAAACTGTGATAGAAACTGGGATTACATAAAGCATCTAATATATTGTCTCTGCCTTCTAGCGATTCACACACTGTGGTGGCAAGCCAATCCTAAATAAAACAATGCATGAAATGAAGGCAATATACGACTGTGCCAGAATCCTGGCCAGCTGGCACTCAGTCACACATGTCTCGATATTTCCAACTTAATGGAAACTTTCAGAAAGTAGCATCACAAATTTTCTGATAGCATGGGGTCAAATTATTTGGGCAGCTTCATAACTGATAGCAAGGAAGGAACAGAAGAGCAGATTACCTGGAAAATACAATACCATGATATCCATGTTCCAGCACTGATATTTAGAAAAGGAAAACAAAAATGAAGGGCCAGGTAAAAGGAGAATAGAGGGTGATAAAGTAAAATCATTTTAACTCTTTTATAAGAATATTTTTATCCCTTAGTAGACATTACATATTGTGTATTATATACAATATAACTTAAGTACAGAAAATGCTTCTCCTAGGAAATGGTTTTCTAAACAATGCAGTATTTGAAAAGTGTAGAAGAAGAGTCTATCAACTGATACTAAATGTAATTCAAGCAAATGTTTCTTCCTTTAGTATAAGTATCAAATGACAGATTGCTGCCTTCTATTTTACTAAAATTCTAATTAGAATTAGCGTGGAAATGAAACATTCAGTGGTTGAAAAGCAGCTGCATTTTCAGGGGAAGATGCAATAATGGCATAGAGTACAAACAGTTCAAGGTAGAAACATTTCTTACTTAATAGGTATCTGTGGTTTTCCATTGCTGAAGAAACTAGTTTGAAAAGAATTTCTCATGAAATTACTCCTAATAATGAAAATAATAGGCTAATTTTAAATGAATTAAAGGGACTTAAACACACCTATCTAGTTTCTTTTTTGTTAAATACTATCTCTTATAAGTTAAATACAGAAGTATAATGAAATTTCTGCATCTATGGTAAGATATCAAAGATATATACTCTATATTCTAACTTGCAGTATGTATTTCTGTAGATATGTTTCCCTAGATTTGCAAATGCAGTGCCTTCAGGTCAAAGCCATTTGCATTAAACAAACTAAAAAATGTAATAAATTTTGTTCCCTATGCTATTGAAAAGAGTAAAAGCTAGAAGTGATGTGGGAAGCAGTAACTAATTTGCATATTATGTTAGTATCCAATATTGCAATATGATGTCAGTTGCATTGTTATTCTAAAGTCAATGTAAAGATTTTCTGGCAAAGAAAGGGCAAATTCAAGCCAAATTATTTTCTATAAAATTTATGTGTGTTCTGTTTCTCTTATTACTTTCCTCCAACTTATTACTTTTTAAACAACACTTCATATTCACATAATAAACTGCAACACTGTCTGTGAGGGGGTGATATAAGAAAACTAGAACAAGTTTAATACTTGACTTACAGGAATTAGCAAGAAGTAAGACATTACTTTAAACTTAATAGTATAGAGATGGAGAGAAGGGGATGACTACTAGCCAATTTCAATATTGCTCATAGGGAGGAAAAATTAGGAAATAGTCTTCCTTTCCCCTTCCCTCCAAAAAACCAAAGAAGCTAGAAGTTTTCATAAAAGCATTAATGTATAGATAATATCTAGAACAAAATATTACCATTCCTAAATCATACAATTCAGTTCAGTTGCTCAGTCCTCTCCAACTCTTTGCAACCCCATCTACTGTAGCAGGCCGGGCCTCCTTGTCCATCACCAACTCCTGGAGCCTGTTCAACTCATGTCCATCGAGTCAATGAGTCATCCAACCTTCTCATCCTCTGTTGTCCCCTTATCATCCCACCTTCAATCTTTCCAAACATTAGGGTCTTTTCCAGTGAGTCAGTTCTTTGCATCGGAAGGTCAAAATATTGGAACTTCAGCTTCAGCATCAGTCCTTCCAATGAATATTCAGGTTGATTTCCTTTAGGATTGACAAGTTTGATCTCCTTGCTGTCCAAGAGACTTTCAAGGGTCTTCTCCAACTCCATAATTCAAAAGCATCAATTTTTCAGCGTTCAGTTTCCTTTGTGGTCCAACTCTCATGTCCATACCTGACTACTAGAAAAACCATAGCTTTGACTATATAGACCTTTGTCAGTAAAGATGGCTCTGCTTTTTAATGTGTGGTCTAGGTTTGTCATAGCTTTTCTTCCAAGGACCAAGCGTATTTTAATTTGATGGCAAAAATCACCATCTGCAGTGATTTTGGAGCTCAAGAAAACAAAATTTGTCACAGTTTCCATTGTTTCCCTATCTATTTGCTATGAAGTGGTGGGTCTGGATGCATGATCTTAGTTTATTTAATGTTGAGATTTTAGCCAACTTTTTCACTCTCCTCTTTCACTTTCATCAAGAGACTGTTTAGTTCCTCTTTGCTTTCATAAGGGTGGTGCCATCTGCATATCTGAGGTTATTGATATTTCTCCCTGCAGTCTTGATTCCAGCTTGTGCTTCATCCAGTCCGGCATTTCATGTGATGTACTCCATTTGGGAATATATGTGTAAAATTCTAAAAATAGTTGTGAATAAGAGGAAATACATTTAACGGACTAGAACAGGCAGCTAAGACATCAAAAGAAGGTAAATATTGTACATTAGTATAAAAAGTAATTTTAAAGCATTCTTTTAAAATCAAAAGTAAGATGACAAAAATTACATATTCAGAAACAGCACAGGAAACTATCTCAAGTAATTTTAAGTATCCTTAGGAGTATGCATAAAATGTGAACACTTAATTAGGATATATTAGGAGATATGATAATAGAGTTGAAATACCCCCGTGTGAAATGATTCTAGAGGTGTCCATAGATGGTAGAGCTAGAAATACAGAACTCATCAACATCTATTTGCTCAATGATGCACTTTATAGGATACTGGACAAGGAGAGCAGGAAAAAGCAGAAGATCTAGAATCATTTACCAGTCAGAATAAAGGGGCAGAGGAAGGGAAGAAATGGTAAAATAAAGAGGTAGTAAAGGCTGGATGGCATCACCAACTCGATGGACGTGAGTTTGAGTGAATTCTGGGAGATGGTGATGGACAGGGAGGCCTGGCATGCTGCGATTCATGGGGTCACAGAGTCGGACATGACTGAGTGACTGAACTGAACTGAACTGAACTGAACTGAAAGTAATAGGAGTGTATGTTTACTGTGCTATGCTGTTCTTAGTGGCTCAGTCATGTCTGACTCTTTGTGACCACTTGGACTGTAGCCCACCAAGCTCCTCTGTCCATGGGGATTCTCCAGGCATGAATACTGGAGTGGTTTGCCATGCCCTCCCCCAGGGCATCTTTCCAACCGAGGGATAGAACCCAGGTCTCCCACATTGCAGCGGATTCTTTACTGATTGAACCACCAGAAAAGCCCATAAATGTACTATGACTTCTTTATTCAGTCATCTGTTGATGGACATCTAGGTTGCTTCAATGTCCTAGCTATTGTCAATATTACTGCAATGAACATTGGGATAAATTTAACAAAAAAATAATAGGATCAAGAAGAGAGTAAGGAATGGCAATCCACTCCAGTATTCTTGCCTGGGAAATCCCGTGTACAGAGGAGCCTGGCAGGCTATAGTCCATACGGTCCCTAAGAGTTGGACATGACTGTGCAACTAACACTTTTACTTTCCTTCACTTTCAAAAGCACCTAATACTACTGGAGATTTGTGAATACAGTCTCCTAAACCAATAATTTTTGCACTATAATATGAGCAATGCCTTTTATTAGGTATTAACCTCATAATGTAATTTCCTTGTTATTAAGCACTGTACATAATTTATAGGACATAGCAAAATGATTCACATATTAAACTCCAAAGAAATGATTAATGAGAAGCAATGTGAATTCTAAATATATCTTGGTATTTTCTGTGTGGTCAGTTCTACCAAATGGCTATTGAGAAAGTTTTGTCTATCAGGAACTTCAGGAGCCAGTTGCAGGGGAAAGGGGAAACATACTATCAAATAATTTGATAGAATGCTGGGTGAAGAGAGAAAGTGTTCTGTATGCAAAATCAAGAAAGTCAAGGAAAGTTTGAAAAATAGGAGAACTTTAGTTTTAAAGAGTGAGTAGAAAGGGACATACTAATAAAAGATATTTAATGAAAGAAAAAGTGAGGTTATAAAAGAGAGAACAAAAGAGCTCAGGGTTAGCTTTGAAAGAAGGGTATCTACATTTACCTCTGGTATTACATGGTAGATGAGAGCATGGAAACAAAAGTTTGATGGGGGATGGAGGGGATCATGAGAGATAGCTTTATATGTTGAGTTAAAAGAGCAATCACATGTCTCTGAGATGACGTGTTCCTGTCATAGTTCTATGGTGCTTGCACACTGCAGCACTAAAAATTCAGCTTAACTAAATATAATGGAAAGGGAAAATGGACCTCATCTTTTTTTAAAATTTGGTGTATTTAATTTTGGTTGCAGGCTTTCTTTAGTTGCAGCCAGCAGGGACACCTGTTCCTTGCGGTGGGCAGCTTCTCATCGTGTTGGCTTCTCTTGTTCTGGAACATGGGCTCCAGGTGCAGCACGCAGGCTCAGTAGCTGTGGCACATGGGTTTAGCAGCTCCGAGGCATGGTTCAGGCATATCTTCCTGAACCAGGGATGGAACCCGTGTCTCCTACACAGGCAGGTGGCTTCTGCCACCAGGGAAGTTCAGAATCTATTCTTGAGTAGAATGGTTAATTGAAGGTTAAAATAAGGAGTTCACTTGAAATCCAAAAATACAGCATTAACTGAGAATTTAGTTAAAATGAATCTCTATGAATTAGTGCTAATTTTTTCCTAGGCCACACATGTTCTGATATACAAATCCCCAAGTTAATATAATATTTGCACTTCCCTTTTTAATATTTTCAGTCTCTAGCAATGAGAAAAAAAAAAAGCAACAAAGATCCCTTTTCACTTTGGCAAATATTTTTATCCTGTCATATATCAGAGAAGACTAGAAAGCCAAGGGTTATTGTAGGGTGACAAGGAAAAAGCTCTACGTACTTCTTGAAGTTAAAAAAGAGAAGGAAAAACAATTTCAAGTTCTTCCTGTGAAACTGGGGAGTATGGCTTAGTGCCTTGGGGGTCCTCTCTGGGGAACTGTTCTGTGATAAAGGAAAGGCTAGCTTCTTTCTCATAATGTCTTTTTGTGTCTGGTGAATGCCAGAGGCACCACTTACAGGTTATGTGAAACTTTTGTGGCAGCATCAAGATGTGATACACTTCAAGGGCTCCTTATCGAGCTATCAGGACCCAGAAATATACCTTTGTCAAGAAACATCATTTTATGATTTTTTCCCTGAAACTCTATATTTAAGTTGTAGATTTTTAGTGCAATCACATAAAATAAGAGAGGAGGTGTAAAACTATGAGTTTTAAGCTCTCATTATTTCTTTGTGTTTGTTGTTTGTTAGTTGCCTAACTTCCAGCCATTTCCAGACGAAGTCTACTAGTCTCAAGATACTGTCATTCATGCTTAAATTCTTCCGGCCTGATTAGCCATTTTACGTTCTGCTTCCTTTTGCATTTGGCTAGTGATAATGAAATTCATTAATACTTCCTATAAAACAAAATATCTTGAGGATTCTCAGGGTAATGTTAATATATGGAGTCAGTGGAGGAAAAGTGGTTAACAACCCATCACTATATTCATGTTAAGAAATTTTGACAATTATACGTCAAGGATTTGTGTTTCTGCCTCATTTACTCAACTCTTAGGAAATAGCTGTTATTCAAGGCTACTGCTTTTGTTCTTTCCTTCCTAATAAATCTTTTTGAAAACATTTGAGGCAACTTTTTTTTTTCTTACATCCCTGCTTTAGCATAAAAAATTAGAATAACCCCTGAGCTAGCACTTCAGCTTACTTTAAATACTTTCCTTTTGGTTTTTCTTAGTTTTGTTGTGAGCTGATTTGGTTTGGTACTTTATGTGACACTTTATAGGAAAGAGAAAGCTGGAGGATACATGTTTAACTTTTTAGATAAATCATTGCAACTGCGGAAACAAAATGAATCTGTTTTTCTCTGAATTTTTGTTATCCAGTAGTAAATTAAACAATAATTTGTGGCTATGGGTTTAAGAAAATACAGTTTAGGAAGAGTCTAGGAAGGCAACCCAAACACATGCTAATTTTTCTCCTGCCCAGATGACCTAACTAATGGGACTGGAAGAAGAGTCTAAAGACATTGATGGCTTTCAGTTTTTAAGAGGCTGGTGGCAGTAATTCAGTTTCTAAGTCATGTCCCACCCTTGCAACCCCATGGACTGTAGCCTGCCAGGATTTCCCAGGCAAGAATTCTGGAGTGGGGTGTCCTGCCTTTTCCTTCTCCAGGGATCTTCCCAACTCAGCAATCAAACCTGCATCTCCTGCGTTGCAGGAAGTATAATGCATTGCAGTTAGTCTCCTGAATTGTTAAATCAACAGATATTTTCCTGAGAAATTGGATTTTAAAAATATTTCCCTGAGAACTGATGATCCAATGATTGGGTGGGGGATGGAGGAGGAAGAACATCAAAGATTTTAATTAAAAGCAAGCAAGTTCAATCTAATACAGAGAAATGTACACACAGTGTTTTATTGATCCTACAATAGTTTAAATTTACAACTATATCTCTGTTATTGCATCATGCCTATGAAACATATGCAAGAAGTTTGCTACAAATAAATGCAATGCATTAAAAATATGGAGATTCTAGAGCATGGTTCTTTGAATGAAAATGCAATAAAACTATGCAAAGTATTTCAGGAATTTGTTGATAATTCTTCAGACAAAAGAGGAAGAGTCTAAGCATATTTCACATCGTTTTAATAATCTGATATTTATGTTAGGCTCTCTGAGAATTGTACTGAATCTTACAATTTAACATTTATACCTGTTTTCTCTTTTCCCTGAAGATGCCTAACCTGTAGTTTATATATGTTAGTACTACATTTTTTCCACACAGTAAAGACTATCCTTTAGAAAGCATCAGAAAACACTATATGATTGAAAAAAAACCTAAATAGTCTCTCAGTAAAATTAGGAATAAGACAAAGATACTCACAGTAGCTACTAAAATTCTGTATTAATTTAAAGTTTTTAAATCAGAGAAGACAAAAAGATAAGTGATAAAAATTCAGATGAAGAAGAGACTAATTTGTTGTTAGTCACAGATGTTATGCTGGGATACATAAAATCTGGAAGAAGTGGCTGCAGTGGCCACGGGGTCCTCAGTGGTGCCTCTGGATCCAGTGAAGGGCCCGGGGCAGGTGGCACTGATGCTGGAGTTGATGGTGTGCGCATGTTTGGCTTCAGCTGCCTGCATGGTGCAGGGGTTGGCGCTGGCCCACGATGGTGACACTGACTGGGGCTGATGTGTGTACATGAACAGTCCAGGTGCCAACCATGCACTTGCGTGGCTGCAGGGACTAAGTGCAGGCTCAAGTACAGTAGTGCAGGCTGGTGACACGAGTCAAGGTCAGCAGCATACAGGTACACAGCCCCTGAGGACCCCCTCTTCCGCAGCCCTCACCATCAAGGATCGTGCATTTGTGATGCCATGGACCCCAACTGCTTGAGCTAAGGAGACATCATACCCCCCCAAGATGGAACGTTGCCATGCACCCCTGCACTTGGTACCCCCTGCTATTAGATGCAGGTCAAAGCACACTCTAGGATGCTCCCATCCACAGTGAAGCATCTTCTTACCAAAGCGAGTCCAGAAAGTCTGGAAACAGTGAGTGCTTCTTCAGACGCACAGACACTTGACACAGCGCTGCATAGCTCACGAAATCTGGGGAACATGACACCACCCAGGGAACGCAGCGGAGGCCCAGAAACTGACAATGAAGACACAGAGTTCTATGAATTCACCAAATCTTTAAATTCAGCTTCCCTTTTGATCAATAATCCAATTTTTAGTCATTTCTTTCTTCTCATGATTAACTACACATAGTCAGGAGGAACCAGGCTACCAACATTTTGCTTAGAAATTTCCTCAGCCAAGTGTCTGGTTTCACTCATGAATTCTACCTTCCGTAAAACATTTGGAGACAAATGCAATTCAGCCAATCTCTTTGCCACTTTATAACAAGGATTGCTTTCCCTCAAATATCCAATAATATATTTCTCATTTCCATCTGAACCCCATCAGAGTGGCCTGTACTGTCCACACTTCTCCAACATTCTGTTCACAAGTACTTTGCTAGTCTCTAAGAAGACTGAGGCTCTCTCTTTAGCTCCCCTCTTTGCTTTCCGAGGTCTCACCAGAATACCTTGTAAGGGTCTATTTAGCAATGCCATTTTGTTTTGTTTTGCTTTCTAACATGCAGCTCAAAACTCTTTCCGCCTCTGTCTATTAAATAGTTCCAAAATCACTTCTGTATTTTTACAGCTTTATAGCAGTAGCATCCCTACTTCCAGGTACCAATTTCTCCCTTGGTCCATTTAGACTGCTATCACGCTTGTGCTCAGGCGCTCAGTCATATCTGACTCTCTGCAACCCCATGGGCTGTCCATAGGGCTCTCCAGGCCAGAATATTGGATTGGGTTGCCATTTCCTTCTTCAGGGGATCTTCCTGACCCAGGGATCGAACCCCTGTCTCCTACATTGCAATCGGATTCTTTACCATCTGAGCCACCAGGGAAGCCCTTAGACTCCTATAATGAGACACTACAGACTGAGTGGATTAAGTGACAAACATTTATGACTCACAGCTCTGGAGACTGGGGATTCAAGATCAAGGTACTAGCATATTTGGTGACCTACGAAGCCTGCTTTCTGGTCCATCTTGTCACTGTTCCTGCATGGCAGAAGCAGCCAGGGAGCTTTCTGGCAGTACCTTTTAAAGGGCACCAGTCCCATCTGTGAGGGCTCAATCATCAGTACCCAGTCATCTTCCAAAGTCCCCATCTCCATTATCATCATTTATTGGGGTTAAGTTTCAACATATGAATTTCGAGGGGACATTAACATTCAGTCTATAGAAGATTAAAGTGCAAAAAAAAAAAAAAATCAGGAGAGTAAAGTCAGTCAAACATGTTAGAATTATTTTGCTATCGAAAGATTCCAATTAACTTTGGGTTTGTAAACAGCCTCTCATTTTTCCCCACACCATTGATTTTTATAATGAACAACCCCCTCAAAAAAAGGTATTCATGTAAGAAGAAGTTTCAAATATATTTTGTATCATTTGTAATAGTTTGACCCTTATATTAAACTTTCCTTTTAATAATTTTGTAGTAAAATTTACAATTTACCATTTACAACTGCACTGGAGTGTTTTTCTATTTTTTCAGAAGATGCCTATACTGTGGTTGGTGCATGTCAGTACTAAATCTCTCTTAAGAAGACCTCATATTTGACAGAAAGTTATGCGCCAGAATGTCTCTGAAGAAATATAGTAAGACAAATGAGTTGTTGCCTACCAATTCCTTTTTTTCAGTATAAGCTTTTACTTTATTTCCTGTTAGTCAAAGAAATCATCCCACTGGGAAAATAAAGACACATGATAATGCTGAAAAGAATCATAGGATTCTAGCGGTGAAAAGACCTTAGAGAGGGTTCAGTCAGGAGTCCTCAATTTGCAGATGAGGAAATTGAGGGCAGTCTAAGGTTGCACAGCTGGTTTAGTGGCAGTGCCAGAATTAGAAAGACCATTTCCTGGTTCTCGGTCTAGCGCTCTTTTGATTATACCGTGCTGTGGCCCACTTCATGACATCTCTAAAAGAGGGTTCTCATAAAGCATCTATGCATGACTCACAGCATGTCTAACAGAAATACTTTTACTGCTGAAAAATGCCTGCCAAGGATTCTGCTACTAAGACCTCCCACTGGGCAAGGGTCCTTTAGACAGCACACTGAACAAACTCTAATGACCTATATAATGTCTCCATTCTTTAGTGACATGGAGCCTTCACAATGCAGG